>JAUPFN010000019.1:26408358-26699102 GCA_036924255.1 Apodemia mormo | reverse complement strand
ATACGCTTTTACAATAAACTTCCCGAAACTATAAGAGATCTATATACCAGTCAATAAATTAAAAAAATGTGGTAAAACAAAACTGTAAAAAAAGGATATTAGAAAATCTCAGATTATTTAGAAGACAAAAAAGCCTGGGATTAATTGCCTCTCATACCGATCTCATATATATTTTTGTAATATTGTGATATTGTAAAAAAAAGATGATATGAAAAAAAGACAAGTCCGCTGAGTTTCTTCCGCCGGATTTTCTCAGTGTGTGATCGCGTTTTCGATCCGGTAGTAGTTTTTAAAAAATATGTTGACGTGTCAAAATAACTTGTAAAAGTTTTATTGAATAAAGTACTTCTGATTTCTAAGATCTTCATTCGAAGATCATTATGACCTTTTTAATTGGTAATTTTCGTATGTAAATAACAGATTTTTTTTAATACTGCAAGACACTTTTTAACGACTTTCTGATATCCGTTTGTACAAAAACTTGGCAGCCAGGGATAATGCAATACTATGGTACCATCCAACTGAGCTCATAATGAAGCCTGGACGTAGGGACTAAAACTCGCTGATGCAGAGTTTCAACAAGAGAACCTTGTTTAGACAAACTTAGTATTTATAGAAATACTAAGTTTGATTAGTGCTCGTGATGGCGAGGATTTGAAGATGAAGCTAAAAAAGTGCAACTGAAACTCACGCGTAGAATGTAGAAAGAGATAAGATAGTCAAGTTCGGACTCCATGGATTTTTTATGACGTATACTTTCCATTACATATAATGTCGAAGATCTGAAGACGGAGCCGTAAGTGTGCCAAAGTAACTCAGATAGAAGTTGCTAATATATTGGAGTTTGGAGTCATTTCATTTGTTACAGTAAATTATTTCTCATGATGATAAGGCTCTGAAGATTGACCCGAAAAACTGACATTGGAACTTCAAGAATCTAGATTGAAAATGCAACTACAACAAACTCCTAAACTAAACGAGGTAATGTTTTTGATTTAGCACTTAATTGTCTTGTATTGGCAAACGCCAAAAATTAAAATTTAACAAATTTTCTAATTCTTTATTTTAAAATTTGTTGGAGTAGGATGGTGGGAAGAAGTGGATTAGAAATCCTAAGCTAACCCAGAAAACCTCATTGAGCGGGGGTTGCTTCGGTTTGTTTTGGCATATTTTTTGGTGCTGGATGATTTTTTTGAATTAAATAATGGGAATTTAAGGTGGCTATGGGAACCTTTAAACTAAACAACATTAACCAATCGAGTTTGGAGTCATTTGTTCTGGTTTGAGAAATACCCTGGTACAAGATAATTTCTATGGTCCTATGATGAAGCAGGAAGAAGATTATAGGAACTTCGAATTTAAATTGAGCAACGCCATCGATTTTGAGCTTATTTGATTCGTTCTAATAAGAACTTATGAGATCTCCTAAGCTAAACCAGATAAACCCATCGAGTCTGGGCTAACGGGGTTTGTTTTGGCATAATGTTTAGTGCTGGGTGATTTTAAGAATCTATCGATGTGACTGGGATGGATGTTACTAAATTTGATGTAACATGATCTTTTAAACTGAACCCATCGCGTTTGGACTTATTTGTTCTGTTTTGACAAAACATCTGGTGTTAGAAGATTTCCAGTTTCTTAGGATAAAGTGGGAAGAAGGTCAAGGGAACGAAACGAACAAACGAATGAATGAAAACGAGCAGCACCATTTTGGTATCGCTTAATTCTCTCTTTTAACGACTTTGAAGCAGGATGTTTTCTAGTGTCTGATGATAGAGATGGAAGAAGTCCATGAGAACTTCTAAGGTAATCTGATAAACCCATTGAATGTGGACTAATTCGGTTTATTTTGTCAAACACTTAGTTGCTGGATGTTCTCTAAGATATAATAATGATGGAACTGGAAGATGGCCATCGGAGATTGATCTGATATAGTTGGCCTTTATCTCTAGGAGATTCGCAGGGTTTGATAAAGGAACTAGAAAGTGGCCATGAAACTCCTGCACTACACAAAATAAACCCATTGCGTGTGGTCTCATTTGTTATGTTATTACATACACTCTGAATCAGACTTATTTACAGGGTTACATAGTGGAGCTGGAGGCCATGGAAGCTTTGCAATAAAATAACTCAAACTCATTGCGTTAGGAACCGTGGCAACCTTAACCTGGTGCTGCAAGGTCCCTTTTCGTAGATCATCAGGTCTTCTCACGTTTTGCTCTTAAAATGATGCATACGAAGCAGCATGGCGGTCTGAGGCTGTGTCAGGGGTTTTTCAAATTTTTAATTTTATTATACAGCTGTGTTATAAAAGAGGGATTATAGCAGTATTTAAAATTTGGTTTCAAGTAGATATTATAAGTGTTGTCCTCCAGATATAATACAGGTTATGCCGCGAATAAAATTTGTGCGGTTTACGGACTTAATGCGGTATCAATAAGAGTAGCACAAATGTGGTTTAAGCGTTTCAAGTCTGGAAATTTTAGTGTAAAAGATGAGGTTGGCTCTGGACGTCCTGTCACAGATAAAATCAGTGCCATCTTTGAGAAAGTAGAGCAAGATCGACATATTAGTAGCTACGACTTTACTAAAGAAGTGGATGTTGATCATAAAACACTTTTACGTCATTTAAGAAAATCTGGGTACAAGAACTTGACATTTGGGCACCACATGATCTCACTTAGAGAAACCTAATGTAACGTGTTACCATTTGCGATTCTTTGTTGAAACGTAACAATTCCGAACCATTTCAATTATCACCATGAAAAATGGGTGACTTACGATAAGAATGTGCGAAATAAATTACGGTCGAAGCATGGACAAGCCCCACAGATCGTGGCAAGGCCCGGCCTGACTCGGAACATAGTGATGCTGTGTGTATGGTGGGATTGGAAAGGAATCGTCCACTATGAGCTTTTGCCACCGGGTAAAACTATCGATTCTGACCTCTACTCTCAGCAACTGATGAGGTTAAAAAAAGCTATTGAGGAAAACCGGCCGGAGCTGGTGAATAGGAAGGGCTTGATGTTCCACCACGACAACGCCAGACCGCACTCATCTATAGCCACGCAGCAAAAATTGAGAGAGCTTGGCTGGGATGTGTTGATGCATCCTTTGTATAACCCTGACTTTGCTCCATCAGATTTCTACCTGTTTCGGTCATTGCAGAACTCTTTAGGAAGCATAAAGCTAACCTCAAAAGAACACTGGGAACACGTCAGATTTTTTTAATCAAAAATCTCAAAATATCTACAGGAATGGGAACATGGCACTACCTACAAGATGGCAACAAGTCGTCGATCAAAACGGCACATACATATCTATACATATAATAAAATCGTAGGAAAGTCAAAACTGTACATTAAATATTGTTTTAAAAGAGTACTGGGGCGTGATCTTCAACAGATATCGAAGCCAAAAATATAGTTTTTAGAATTTTTGTCTGTTTGTCTGTATGTATATTGTATGTCCGGGGTAAACTCAAAAAGTACTGCATGGATTTACTTCAAATTTTGCATGAATATTACTAACAGGTCGGGTCAACATATAGGCTACATATTGGGGTACAGAACCTTGGGGTAAGAGGGCATATAATTCTCATCCCAAATAAATAAAATAAACATACCCTTAAAGTAACCTAATCTATAAATACATATAATAAAATCGTAGGAAAGTCAAAACTGTACATTGAATATTTTTTTAAAACAATATTTGGGGCGTGATCAGCAATCGATATTGAAGCCAAAAATATAATTTTTAGAATTTTTAGAATTTTCGTCTGTTTGTTTATCTGTTTGTCTGTATGTATGTCCGGGGTAAACTCAAAAAGTACTGCATGGATTTACTTCAAATTTTGCATGAATATTACTAATAGGTCGGGTCAACATATAGGCTACATATTATCACGCTATCACCAACGGGGGAGGAGCAGTGCGGTGTAAACGAAGTCCGCGCGGACGAAGTCGTGAGCAACAGCTAGTTTAAAATATTGTAAAATGCGGTATGAAAGAACGTACAATAAATATTAGGTATTCTATATAGTAATATGGCGGCAAAGGCTCCAACTTATTTATATGAAAATAAATTTAAAAATCTTATTTATATAATATCTAAATGTTATTAGGGGCACAGAAGCAAATAAACATGGAACTACCTTTAAGGTAATTGTTCCTACAATTTGAATAAAATTTATAATCGTATTTTCAAGCAATGCCGCGCGCCGGCGGCGTGTGCGGCGGCGGGCTGACGGTGGTGGGCATGACAGGATGACAGGAATCAGCTTGTGGAATCGTTCGGTAATCGGTACCTCGTAGTTGTTTTGTGTTTGAGCCGTGATTGTTTTAAGTGATTTAGTGCGTGTAAGTGATTACAACCCTAGTTAAAACATCAAACTTTCGCATTTTTAATATTCTTTAAGGCGATAGGTAACGCCAAACTACGAAATAGACACCTCTTTGAAAGCCTACTACTGCTAACCGGTTGGTCCAATAATTTTAAAAAAATATGCATTATGCGTATAATATAATTAAGTTTAAATTTTAAGTTCGTTTTTTTAAATTTTATTGTTATTTTTGACGGAAAAAAATTGAATATCTTTCTTATTTTTACGCAAAAATTTGCCTATAACTTCCAAACTACTGTAACGATTTTGATGATTTTTTCTTTTTATTATAGACAATTTATTGCTTTATAAAATTTAAGTTCAAAATTTTACAAAATCATTATAGTGTGCTATTAAATCAATAAAAACCTTATTATTTAATTCGCGGACAGCGCTCGCGTCGAAAGTCAGTCTCATAGATAAATATGTGTATTACTATATGTATAGATAGGCAACTTTCTAAATCTATAATGGCTTACTACTGGCGTCATCTATCTTATAGCCTGAGAACTATTTTGTTTCGGCAGCTGAATATAGGTACCTACTTTTTTATTAAAATTTTAATAGTAAATAGGAATTTATCAAACACTATACAGCGTGCCATTCAAACAAAATGTAACTCTGACAAGTCCTTTTGCAACTTCGTTTGATTGCCACGCTGTATAATGTTATATATTCAGAATAAAAACATTCATAATTTAATTCTTTATTAACTCACAATAAATAGCACAATATATTAGTTTTGTGTCACGATTAAGCAATCCGGAGAATAAAAGTTCAAACTCAACGAAAATAACACTAATACACACAAAACAAACTGAATTTCAATAATAAAATGCGCACGAGTATCAACATTTAACACCATAACGACGCCATTTGTAATTGTGTGGTTTTTTGTTTGATAGATTGGCCAAACTTTGTTATTTTGAAAAATAAGCGTATTTACCACAAAACAATATATGTTTATAGTTCAGATAGTCAAAAATTATAATGTAATGTGATATCTTATTTAAAAATATATATTTAAGACATTAAAAGGTTATTTTTAATATTCGTATGTAGTGGCAAAAACCTTGAATCCAGATCTTAAGTCTTTTGAAATAAAATCTTTTTCAGTACGTGTCCTAGATGACGCTATTTTCAATACAATTATCAAATATTTTATAGTACTAAATTACCATAGCATGGTCAGTCTCCCGGTAGCGTTCATACGGGGAGGCTGTGTCGCATGTTAGCATGCTCCGCTCTCCATATTCGAGTCAAAGAGTAATAGTACAGATAGAACGTTTGGCACAATAGTAAGGTTGTGCCGTTTGGAAATTGAACATTTCGTTTACGCTTGGATGTTTTTTTATAGTAGATAATGAGCTTGGACCGAGAAGGCTGTTTTTTTACAGATGTTGTTCTTATGATATAGTCAAGGAATAAGAAAGGATTTTTTTAAATTCATCCCCTAAGATGGTGAAATAGGGGGTGAAAGTTTGTATGAAACTCTGTCATTTTTGAGTTGAAATGAATGATATGCCGTAATTAAATTATCCTTTAACTGAAAAAAAATTAAATACAAATTTAATATTTTGTTGAATTCTAGCCCATAGAGAGGTAAAAAAGGCTTTAAAGTTTGTATCAAAAATGAATTGTTTATTTATTTCATTACTATAAAATCTAAATTATTTTAATTTAGTATTTATGATTTTTAATACAATTAAGATGTACGAATTTTCGGATTTTTTAGTACTTATGCTCATCAATCGAAATTGAAGAAACATGCATGTAATGTTAAAAGTTTCGACCATTAAAGGAGTAAAAATGTGTGTTACAATTTATATGAAAAATCAAACGTTTATGGTCGAAATAACTTGAATTAAATGAATACGAGTTTAAGGTTTTCAAATGTCATCTCTTCAAACGATGAAAAAAGTGGTAAAGTTTGTAAAAAAAATTAAATATGTTTAATCAAAATCTCTTCAAATTTATTAGTCATGTTCTTTAATTCAATTAAATAAACGTGCATGTAAGGATGCTGTGAGTTTTATCTCTTAAAGAGGTAAAAAAGGGTATTAAAGGGGCTGAAAGCTAGTACTTTATAAATAGTTTTGTTTGTGAGTAGACGCTGAATAATATTTTGAGACTATTCATGTACTTACCTACGTTTACGCTTGAATTTTTTATTAGCTATAGATAGATAAGTATTTTGTCAATATTTTGTATAAATGTACAAAAATAAAAAAAATAAAACATATAAACAACGAAGATAATTCAAGCAAGCAAATAAAAAGCAAAACTCTAAAGAAAAAAAAGAAAAACTACTACTATATTACTTATTGTATTATTATATATATATATATATATATATATATATATATATATATATATATATATATATATATATATATATATATATATATATATATATATATGTATATATATATATATATGTATATATATATATATATATATATATATATATATATATATATATATATATATATATGTATATATATATATATATATATATATATATATATATATATATATATATATATATATATATATATGTATATATATATATATATATATATATATATATATATATATATATATATATATATATATATATATATATATATATATATATACTACTTATTGTACTATTTGAAGGTAGTAAGGACTTCGCAACTAAAAATAAATAAATTAAATATATTATACATACAAATAGTCTAAATAAACCAACTTATTTAGTAGTTTCCTCTATAAACATTAAATCAATTTATATATCTTCTTTTTTATTACGAGATTTTGAAACAAAAACTAAGAAGCTAGTTAGTTTTAAAATATTATTCAAGAGATTACATTTTACAAAATCAATTTTGAAAGGTTTTGTTAAATATTAATTGTTGATTGTATGTATTAAAATAAAGTGCTACACGGGATGTATTGTATAATACAATACTTTCAAAGAAATAGGATACGTAACTGTTATTATTGCGTAAATTGTTATATAATTTTTTGTTGATTTTCGGTATATTTTTTTTTCTTTAGATATTTATCGTTTTTCTAAAATGAATGTATATGTAATCAATAAATAAGCGATTACTGGTTATTGGTTTTGAGTTTGATAACATTCAGTCGATTCATGATGATAAAAGTTCATATAGATGAACAAAAATGTTAAAACGTAGGTATCTGCATCTACTGTAAATACTCTTTGACTTTGGACCATGCCAGCGCGCTAAATAATATTTGCGCTGCTCCTGTTAGAAACTCAAGGTCGTTCGCAGCTGTAATCGCCTTAATAGTAATATATAACGTCTTTTCTAAACTGAAAGTACACACAAGCATGATAATTGGCAAACTAACAAATAAAATGAAAAATAAAATACGAGCTTATTTATTTATTTAACTCTTTATTGTACACAGTAAACACTAACATAACAATAATAACAGAAAACAAGTACAATAGGCCTTTTCATCACAAAAATTTTTTGTGCGCATGCGTCAGAATCAGCCATCTTTTTCGTACTGTTTTTTGTAAACAACCATGCTAAATTGTCCGCTATCCGTGTATCAAAAATTAAAATATAAATCAAAGTTGATTAATTGTAAAAAAAGTGAAAAAAAAAAATAAGTAGTAAGTCAAAATAATCGGAAAAAATTTTTTGTACTCCATTATAATTATGTTGTCTGTACGAAAAGGAACAACAAAACGGTGTTGTTATGGAGTATGTAAAAGTGATACACGATACAAATCATTTAAAACCAATAGATTCTATTTTATAAATTTTCCAAAGCCTTGTCTTGAATATCGAAAAAAAATAATCAAATCATCAAGCAAATTACACATTAAAGCATGTGTAAAATGTGCGAAATGTGAGTTATGGGTGAAAAAATGTGGCAGAAGTGACCGAGGTTTTAGATCTATTGATGATGTTACTAAGGATACTTATATTTGCTCACTACATTTTCTTGGAGAAAGTGGTCCAACTGAACAAAACCCTGATCCTTTAAGCTATCAAGAGTTTCAACATATTGATAAATCAATTAATAAGGTAAGGTATAAAATAAATTATACAGAAATACAATTTTCGGAGTTATAACCTCAAACCTGTTTATAGGTGCTCAAAGTAATTTAATTTAATAAAATTGTAAATATTAATTTATTTTTTTATGTTTTTAGATAGTCAACAAATGTCAATGTCTAACCTCTCAATCAGTTCACTTTTTTTCCCTTTTTGCGGACGCCCATGACATTTTAGCCACCTTTTCAATTGTTCACAATTATGAGCTTCAACTGAATCATAAATAAGTGAAGCACCATCGATGGTTTTTTCCAATAATTTATTTCTTTGTGGAGATAATAGTCCTTGTCCAGCCATTGTTGATTAAAACAGTACGAATTTTTTGAATTACCGCCGTTTCAACATGGCGGCTACGCATGCGCTCATCTGATGATGAAAACATAAGTAATCTGTGGATGAAAAGGCCTATGGGCTAGATTATCTCTAGTAATAGAGAGAGATTTCTTCCAGCCAACCCGTAACAAGGAAATATTAAGACGCTGTCAACACCAAAATCTCTCACTCTGTCTATTTAATCGGAGTAAACGAGACCACACTATAAGTGTAACTGGGCGGCCAGGGTCTTAAAATGAATAAATATTGAAATTAAAAAAAAGTGTAGATTATTTGTCAAATATGATTCGGTAGCGGTTTAGGTATGAATATGATGACTTCATGTTTTCAATTGCAGACCCATACGTCAAAGAAATAAAGATATAGAACCGGTAATTTTCCGTTCGCAATTATTTTCTATCGAGCCAATTTTTTTCAATTATCGAGTCCGGCCACGGTCTTTGAAGTATGATGAATATTAACATTTTTTTGATGTGCTATAACAAATAGTTTTCCTAAAAAACTGCTTAAAAACTCCAATTTCAACTAATTAGGTCTTGTCAGCCCCTTAAAAACAAAGATAATTTTCGACTTGGCATACAATGAATTAATTGCTTTAAATATATAAATAAAAAAAAAAACAGTAGCAGTCGTGGGACTGCCGATAGAAGTGAAAACGGAACTATTAAGTTGAGAGTAATTAAAACTATATGCAAAACATAGCTATAGATATACTATTATCATTAGCATGTCGGTGACGCGAACCGAGGATTTTACCCTCTACCAAAACGCTCAACGCGCCTAAAGAAGTTTTCACTTCAAAAATTTTTTTTCAAAATTATCCCTCAGCTGAACCCGTGTTTTTACTTTAAAAAATTAAGTATCTTTAAAAACAATAAGTTTTGAGTTTATACCAGGTGAAAACTCAATTTTAAAAAATCGGGGCAAAATCAATAACTTCCTTATCTACATACGAAGCAGGAAGTTAAAAAACAATATTTTTTATTAAAAATTTTCTTGGCTACACATATAGCTGTTCTGACCAGACCAAATTGAGGGAATATTCGTGAGTTCCATGCTGCTTACAAAAAATTGGCTATACGCTGATGTCTAATGCTGGGGCCGCACTTGCTTCTATCATCTCGAAGAAAATAGCCGATAATAGCTGGTCGTGCACTTATCGTGTCATTGCACGAAGTTTTGTGACGATAGATACAAGTGCGGCCCCAGCATTAGAATAGCCTCATGCTCATTATGATTTTTGACTGCAAGACCCTTGGTAGTGTAGTTGTTGTCTAAGTACTGCGGTGTTTACTCTCCTATATAGTGTATAATCTATGGTATTTACTACGCCCCTCCCCCCCATCCCCCCCCTCTCAATATTTGGACAATCCCTAAAATATATGGGTGTTACTTTCGAGCATAGACAAGCAAATTTTTCATATTATTTGTTCAAATAAAAATCAATTAAATTATGTAGAAACCTGAAAATCTGTAATAATTATATAGACCCTTCCCATCCCCCATGACTCCCGCCCCCTTTTAATGCTACGTTTAGTGTATACTCGATAACGAATTTAAATTTTTATAATACGTGACACTGACAACCCTACAGTTTTGGATATGGATATAAACGAGCTCTCAATTGACTTCCGTTTCCAGGCTTAAGTCAAAATTTTATACAATAATAAAAAATCTTTTCATGTCAAAAAATTTTTTTTTAATTATTTAATGTTTTTTTTAAATATTCACGACTTGATATACATTTCACAAGGTAATTATTTTACATATAGTAGATCACATAACAAATAATTCCGTGAAGTAAATGAGCAAAGCAAAATGGCGTCATCGATAGAGAGAGAAAGAAAACAAATTTGGACTTCTTTCTCTTTTTATAGACGCATGCGTTTCAAATAAACTTAATAAAGAAGAATGAGTCGAAGCATCATAACAAATACGCATAATCACATTTTATTTTAAATTTAATTGTAATTTAATGTAAATACATACGTACGTTATCAAAATGACGATTTCTTGTATTGTGTGCAAAAAGGAATCATTACCTGGAGATAATACCCGCAGTTTTCACAAGTAAGTAACAGATATACAAAAATGTATAAACAAATTAGTATTTTAATAGCATTAATAGAATGCTACAAATATAATATGTAAAGATTTAACATTAAAAATATTAATTATAACAAATTATACTATATTATCAAAGAGCTCAATAAAACCATTATATGCATTCAGTTTATTATTTTACCATTCTGTTTAATAGATTTATATACATCATGTTTTTATATCAGTATATAAATACCTGATAGTGGTGGGTTGCCGTCAACTTTTTCGGCCGAGCGACGATCGAGACGTAATCATCTTCCCGGCGACTAAAACGGGTAAGGAAAACGGTCTTCGTTGCAAACGGTTTCATGACGGCTTGTGTGTGAAGTGTTAAACTCATCGAATAGAATTGTGATTAAATTCGTCAATTAAAATGATTGCAATTTTTTACAACTACCGACGGTCTCAAATGTACAAAATAGTAGAAAGTTCTGGCCTTTTTGTTTTTCCTCTATATTTACCTTTTATTAATGTAATTATCTATGACATTTTAACTACCAATACTGTCAAGCTCTAGAAGTAGATTTTTTTTATATCATAAGATAGCAAACAAGCAGATGGGTCTCCTAATGGAAAGAGACAACCAACGACAATGGATACCAAAGATGTTAATAGTGCGTTGTTATCTTGTGGCGAGGTCTAATGCCACATGCATAAGTTTACCGGCTACCTTACCCTTCAAACCGGAACATGACAGTGACTAGCACTGACGCTGTTGCGGCAGGAATAGGTAAGGCGGTGGTACCAGACCCGGTCGAGCCGATGCAGAACTCTACCACCTAGTAGTCACGATGTTAGTTACGCGCATAGCCACTCGGTCGCCTTTTACGACCTGTCTGGCAGGACAGCAGTTGGCCTATTCTTCAAAGAAGCCCGGAATCGACACGGGGAGAAAGGAAAACTTTCTTCTTTAGGTACGACAGATTTTGTTTTACACAGAATTTGCTGATTCGCTTCCTTCAGTAGGAAAATAAACGTTCTAACAATTGTTGTTGTGGATTTATAACTTAATTTTTCGTGGTATTCCCACATAGGGTAAAGCTTTTTTATTTACATTGTATTTATTGAAAAACGGTCGTTTATGACCTAGTACTTTTTCACGGCGCTGACATCATGAAAACTTATACGTACGTACGTAAATTTACGTAAATTTTTACAACACAAAATTTACTCAGAAGCACTTAAGTACAATGGAATAGAAACCAAAATTAACCAAATTTATTAACGATTGTTCAATTATAATATGAGTGATCCGAAAAAAATGTAAACCAATACTCGCACCAGCTCGAATTTCAGGTAAAGTACCGGCATATTCATGCCGAGCATATTTGTACTGGAAGTCTATAACTATAACCTTATATGAGTTGATTGTTGCTTCACCAACGAAAGTGTCGAAAATAAATAGTTTAGTGAACAAACGTGTAATGACAAAAACGACGCAACAAATGTGATATGTACTTGAATCTATTGCATTTTCAAACGTATTTTCTTAAAGGTAAAGTAATAATCGTATCACGTAATTTTAAAACTGGTTTGTGCAACGAAGACGGTTTTGACCTAAGTCGCACAACGGTTTCATCGTTGTGGTAGATAAAGCGGTCTTTGTAAACCGTTTCTCGTCGCAACGCCCACCGCCAGTACCTGATAATTTATGAAAACGTATATTCTCAATTTTTTAGAAAATTAGGCCTTTACCTTTCATTGAGAGGGTTCTTGCTAACAAAATAACTATATCTGATTAATCAAATCAATATATATCAAAAAAATTATTTTTAAATGTAATATTTATCTAACAATTTCACGTTATGTTACGAACTTTACTTACTATGATACTATTTAACAATATTATTATTTCTTTTTATAATTATTAAATGTATTATAATTTAGCAAATTTAAATTGGATCTGCAAAAATTTTGTATGCACATTTTTATAGTATTTGTATTATGAATAAGCAAGAAATAAAAGGCTTTTTATTTCATTTTATTTATTTTATATTCTCAATTATAGATTTCCTGATAATAAAGAGCAAAGGCAAGAGTGGATGCAAGCAATTGGAATATCGTATGCATCCAAACATACTAAAGTATGTAGTGATCATTTCTATCCTGATTCATTTCATGACACTGATGGATATACGACAAAAAGGAGATTGCTGCCAAATGCCATTCCGTATAAAACATCAAATACAGTTATATTATCCAATGTTACTAATGATTCAGTTGTCCGCACAATTGAAACTGAAAACGAGAAGTTAGAAGATTTTACTATCGGCCCGTATTTTTCTATTCCAACACCACAGTGTTCTATAGACAACTGTTTGGAAAGGTAAATATTTTAAAATACTGATTAAAGTTAAAAATTAAAGGATAAAATATTTTTTTAGATACGGGGAAGACCAAGACTGACATACCATGATTAGATTGATCGGGTACTGTCCTAAGGTGGTGTCAAGAGTCTTCGCAACCGGCGTGTTTGTATGAAAAGAGTAATGAATGTGGAGGAAGCAAGACAAGTCTGCAAGGATCGTGATGAATGATACTCGGTTCTCTCTTCCTACCTTATAAGGGATCTATCGTGAAGATGATAGATGATAGATAATTTATGTATATTTTTAGAAGATTGTGTGTAATTGGCGTGAAGGGCTTGACCCAAAAAAATCACTTCATGGGTGGATGCAAAGCAATGTATTTATGAAGAGAATATTTTTATTACCTATATTATCGCTATGGATCTAGTTCATTGATTATTAAAAAAAATCATCAAGATATAATTTTTATTTCGCGTTTGGATACACTAACGAAATAAATAAAATGTGGAAACGTATAAATTTCTTCCTAGTTCACATTTAATTCAAACCTTAATAATTTTAATATTAATGATTCATTTATTAAAAAACTAACATTAGTTACGTTTGAATCTGGACTCTACTTGGTAGCTAAAATTGTGACTACTAATTCAATGTATTACAAATTAATTAAAGTGCCACTTTATCCATTACTTTGAAAAACTTTAAAAACAACAAAGAAAAATATCGACACGCAGGATTTGAACCTGCGACCGTTTCCCTAAAGCCGGGACGCTCTACTGCTGAGCTAGTGTTGACAGGCTCGACGTGGCGAAATTCTTCTTTACTATATGATCGATTCCGTCGATAGTACTAATCGCTAGGTATACATACGTAAAACCATTTAAATGAGTTCATCGTTGCAGATGAAATTCACATTTATAATTTTGATCAGTACTTTTGTGTTTCTAATTATTCTTGTGTTATAGCACTCACCTCGTGCCGTGCCGTGGGAAAATTTGAAAAACTTTAAAAACAACAAAGAAAAATATCGACACGCACGATTTGAACCTACATACGTAAAACCTTTTAAATGAGTTCGTCGTTGCAGATAAAATTCACATTTATAATTTTGATCAGTACTTTCGTGTTTCTAATTATTTTTATGTTATAGCACTCACCTCGTGGGAAAACTTGAAAAACTTTAAAAACAACAAAGCAAAATATCGACACGCAGGATTTGAATCTGCGACCGTCTCCCTAAAGCCCTTTGTTGTTTTCAAAATTTTTCATAATAACTACTAATCCAATTAGGCAATATTAACATCGAAAAGAAGAACGAATTAGCTATTTCACTTCTATTTTAATTATTAGAAGAAATAAACAAAATATACATGATTATTTTTATAACTGACATAGTGATAATTTGAATAAATACCAATTATTGACTTCAATAATAATGTAACAGATTAGAATTCAATATTACCTTTGATTATTTACCTCTTAGGATGGAGAGTGAGGAAGTGTAAACAAACGATAAGACAAGAAAGAAAGAAAGATTGAAAAGTTATAAATAAACGATACGCAAAAAGCGACTAAATGGAAAACAGACCTTACTTAAGCGACTCCCAAATTCTTAGTGTGAAATGTCTCTCGTGTACTTACTTATTATAATCAACCTGTTCAAATTAATATCAAAATTATAAATTAATATTTTATTGAAATATGTTATGCAGACTAATATTATATATACAAAAGTCTTTCTGTACGCTTTCATGGCTAAACCGGAGAACCGATTTTATTTAAGTTTTTGGCAAGAAGATATTTGAAGTTACACGGTCAACCATTGGCAATTTTTTTTTCTAAAATCAACCCATAAGAGACTGAAATAGGGGATGAAAATTTGTGGGAGGAAAAATTATATCGCCGTCATGTTAACTACACGCCGGCGTATGTGCACGGGTATAAGACGATGACGATGGAAAATATAAATTATAAGTATAATAAAAAACTGGCCAATCCTAAGTTGAACTTGCGCACGAAGGGTTTTGTACCATCATCTGTAAAAACGTCAAAAAATAACGTTTCTTGTATGGGAGCACCGTTAAATATGTTTTTTAATTATTAATATTTATCTTTTAAGTGAATATTAATATATAACTAAATATTCTGTGAATATTTCAAGCGTCTACTCTGTTATGATCGAGAAAAAAAATCTTTAAACCAGCGCGGTTGACCCTGCGGGTCATCCCTGAAACTTCCGTTTAATTGATTATTTTAAGCTCAACGAAAAAAACTATACATAAGTATGAATTTTTGCACTCAAAGTGTTCCAAAATTCCAAGTTTTTAAAAATAATAGTACCTATTTTAATATTGAAAATGATGTATATTTTCAAAATGATGATCCGTTTATCTTTTGAATAGCGTTAAAAGCAATTTATGAGCTCTAAGTTGTTTTATTTAGCAATAAAATCAATAGGATAAAAATGCGGAAGAAAATAAGAAAATATTTTTTCCAAAATTGTTTGACATTGATATTTCCTAAGAATCAACCGATTTTAATCCGATTTACGGTATTACACGCAATTTTTTAAGTACCAAGGATGCCTCGAATTTTAAATAAATCGATATATTAGCCAAAAGCTATTCTAAAATATGAAGTAAGTTTGCATCTTAATTTTAATTTTTGAAAAGCTGTAACTTTTAAAAACTCAATTCGATTTTAATTTTTGAAACGGCATTTTAGTAGTTCTTTAAGTACTACAATATTGTGGAAGATCAAAAAATAATTGGTTAAAAAATTTTGAAGTTAGGTCGAAAAATAACATTTTTCAAAATTTTTCGTCAATGATTACTTCCGAACGGATAAACCGATTTTGATGCAATTTATGCATTGGATACATTTTTTTTTTGAGGAAAAGATCTGATTAGATGACACTAAGGTGTCATTCAAATCTACTAAATTTAGTAGGCTTAAATACGGTCATTTTATATCGCCTAGTTATCCATCTAGACTATTCTAGACGTGTAAATAATCAAAGAAAAATCTTTCGAAACATTTATTGCTTGTAAAACTAAAACTAAAAACTCTAATTGTTCAACCCTACATTAAAGGATAAGGAAGTGACGTATTTTATTACATATTGTCTATTCTTCTGTCGTGGGTCGAATTAAAATATTTTATGTTTTAATTAATTTCAATCTTACCGTAAGCAGAATCCTGACTTAAATAATATAATTCGCTTTAAAATTTGTTTTAAATCAATTTCTCCAGAAACCACATACCTATTCTATAATTAAACGACATTTTTGTTCGAGCTCCGTGTGAGGTATAAAACTATCTAATATTGTCTATGCCTATCTAACCAAAACCAATGTGGCGGCTGATCGTCAAGCGTCAAGAAATGGTGTTTCGTATTAAACTTTAGTAAATAGATTTTATATGTTTCTAATATCACAAATTCTAACATAAAATATGAGTAGATATTACGACTACGGCAATGCTTTATCATGGTGAGTAAAACTTGATTAATTTCTCTGACATCCATGTTGTTTAAATTTTGTATACGTTTTGTTACGGAAAATATTTAATAATGTTGTTGTTAACAGTTATAATTTAGATAATTTACGTAAAGAATGTTCACGTTTTATTTGCGAAATTCAATTTTAACTGTGTTTATCAGTTTTAAAAATATAAGCCGCCGATATTCATCAAATTATATCTTATTTGTTCTATCTTAAAAATTTAAAGCAATATATGTTCAGGCATTTATTTAAATACCTAGACTCAAAATTTAATTTCTTATACCTCGGTTAATGTAAGTACCTCAATCAAAAAACTTAATAACTTGGCTTAGACAAATTAATGTGATAACAAAAAGATTTTTGAATTTATTTCATATTCAGTAGTACTTTACTAATAACTTATATTTTAGTGTATCAAAAACTTTTCTGTTAATCATAGCAAGTTTGTATTTTACCTTCCTTTGTATGTTTGTAGCGCTTTTGGTAAATTGATTTTAGAGTACAAACTTAATAGTACTACTTTTTGTTATTTAATTTTTTTTTAAATAGAGCAGCTTGCAGCCCTTAGAGTTTATTTAATAGGTGGTCCATTCCTCTTTCAATCCATTGCACAGAACAGATGTCTAGACACATAAGTATAAAACCTTGAGGATAAATATAAATTGTAAAGGGACTCCATCAAAATATTGCTATTTATACTATTGACTTAACTCACTCTGGTAATATACATACTGAGTATTGGATTAATTATTTTAATATAATTTAATATCTACTTAATAAAAATCAATTACTCTATGCTTGTGTCTACGAAAATTTGTCTTTGTTTTAGGCTTCAATCTTTACTAAATATTGCACTTTTATGAGTCTTTTTATATTTTATATATATATATATATATATATATATATATATATATATATATATATATATATATATATATATATATATATATATATATATATATTTGAGTTTTCACAGAAAAAAAGCTCACGGTGACATCTGATTTAGCTAATTATATTAAGAATACTAGGAACTGCACTAAAATGGTGACAACACCACTACCTAGTGCAAATATAGTTGCATCAATGCTATTTATATTCATTTACCATTTACATATTATAAAATAAACCCAAATATTTTAAGTCAAAACTAATACTGTGGAGGAATGAGTCAATTATTACATATACAATAGAGAGTGATGTTTCTATCATTGTTTTTTTAAATAAATAAATATTCACGGGACAAATTACACTTACTGATCTAACCCCAAAGTAAGAAAATATTTGCTTGTGTTATGGGTGTTTGTCAACAATACTAATACATAGAAATACATATATAAATACCAGAATATATATAATAAACACCCTAACCTGGAAATACAGACATTTATGCTCATCACACAAATGCTTGTCCCCATCGGGGATCAAACCCGAGCCACGTTGATTGCATCGTCAGGGTCGCTAACCACTCGACCAATGGGGCGTCATAGTTTTAAAAGTTCTTATGCTGTTTTAAAAATGTTGGATACCATTGGATTTAGGATTTCAAAGATACATCGAAATTTGTCAAAAAGGGTTCAATTTGTTTTTAGACAAATTTGTTATTCTGATGTTTTTTAATTAAACCTTGAAATCACTTATTAATTACCTTTTTTCATATAAAAAAATGAAAATTACTATGCATTAATGTGCTTTATTTATTGACTGCAGATTTTTTTGTATCTGATTACTATGTCTTATTTATTTGAGCTAGTAAAAAATTTTCATGGACCATTAAGTACTTTATTGAGTCAATAGTAAAATAAAATGATATTATAACATGAAAATATAAATAAATATTTTTTCTTTGGAATTACTATATTTATGTGCCCAGACAATCTATATGCTGTAGTTAGTTAAATGTATAAATGTTTGTGTAGCTCCACAATTTTGTCTGGGAAATTTCCTTAACAAAATCATTCTCTAATTTCTCTTACTGCTTAAATGCGACCCTTTATACTAAATTTACTATACAAAAGCATTTAATCTTATTTTTCTCTTTAGCAATACTTCACAGCTGCAGTGGAATAATTGATCCTATTTTTAACAAAGGGACCGCCAATTTGGACGCCTTATAATTAATTATATTTAGTAATCTATTTTGGTTTGCCTTGTACAAAGCTGTAAGACATGTTTTAACCATTGTAGACTGAATGGGTGATTATTCAATTGCAGATGTTCTAAATGCTCTATCCAAGTTGAAAGCCAGTTGCGGTAAGAGAAATAGACTCATGCTTCCTTTGCTATGTTGAAGAAATTTTCCAGGCTTTTTGAATTTAGAACTTTATACTATTTCTGTCCATTTTTGGACTCTATCTTTCAGTTGACATGAGACAATCCACCAACAACAATGGTTAAAACACGCTCTTCAGCAAGGGTAGTCAGTGGTGCACAGAATCAGCCTGCCGCAAATGGAAACTCCACTGAAATTTCAAAGCGGCTTAAAGCTACTGAAAACGGCCATAACTTACCAAAGACTACATATCCTAGGCAAGTTTCAAGTCTTGCATTTGCCTTCAGCATTGTTAGCATGACCCTCTGCTACACAATAGATAAGCATAAATAAATTATGCCATGATATTTATTCTGTCCTATTTTATTGTTATAATCACAAGATGTTAGAAATTGTCTATACTTACTACAGATATAATATCTTGGTGTTTCCTCATACATACAAAATTAACTATTATGTAGAAAGACCAACACCTAAAGAAACAATTTTGAGATATAGTGGGATTTCACTAATTCCATATATTTTTAATTTTTAATGAAATTATATAGTTGAGATAAGCATTCATAGCTGGGCATTAACTTTTTAATCCATTAATTGTTAACTGACGAAGTTAACAAATCGATTAATGGATAAACTTTTAAGTTAACTTGAAAAATGTGAAAAAACTTGTTAACTTTCCTCAAGTCCGTTAAATTATTAATCCAGTACCTGTCTACCCAATTTTTTTACCAGATTTTCGGAAAAGTACATTCGGGCAGGTCGACAAGTGCGATTTGGCACATGCCAAGAGTTATACAAGACTAGTCTTGCCAGCATGTGTAATTTAGAAAAAATTTTGAAGAAATTTGATTTATATGTAGTAGGGTTAAGCCACAAAATAAATGGAACGCATATCCAAGTGAGAATAGGACTGTCAGGATGACATATTGCTCTGCATTTTGCAAAAACTTCATAAGTGATAAGTAAGGTGTGCAAAAAAAAACATGAGGTTTCTAGGTGAAAATTCGGAGTAAAAATTAGATAATTTTGTAAACTTCTACTAAAAACTGTTTATATAAAAATAATTATGGTGATATAAAAAATAGTAAGTATGTATGAAACTATAAGGGATTCTAGTTTACTTTGGAACCATAAAAAGATGTTTTATAAATAATTTTAAAATAAGACCTAGTTATACTCAAAAATTGACAGTAACAAACCTAACAAAAAGTGAAAGATGTGCAATAAATGAAAATAATGTATATTCTGCCCCAAGCCAAGCTTTATAAAACATGTAAGTCTTGGGCACTGGTATATCTATAGTTATTTTCAGAGGGGCCTGGGTCTCGATTCCAAAAAAAGATTGGTTCCATATAAACTTGTATTTTTTGTAATGTAACTAAAATATTACGATTTTCGGATTTTTCTTTTACAATGTATCATAAGACATTATTTCTTGCCAATTTTCATAATTCTAGGTCAATGGGAAGTACCATATGGATTTGATTCATTCTAAAAATGAAGTATGTACATAGATTTCTCAGTGGTAATTATCTAGATAATTATTTGATTTCAGTTATTTTTGTGTGAAGTTTTTTAGGTGTCCAGCCTTTAATTTCGAATCGGTAATCCAACATCCAGACCACCCTGGGGTGGGCCCAGCCCACCCAGCCCCCCCCCCCCCCCCCCTCTCTTCAGTTACATTTAAAGGCCTGGCCAAATTTTAAAATTAGTAACTAAATAATAAATATTGAAAGTGCATTTTAATTATTATTGTAAAATTATTACAAGATAATATAAAAATATTTGTTTATCAATGTCCAGCAAAATTCATTAAGTGGATGTACCGAATCTTGTCAATGAACTCTGTAGTGCTGGCAGTGTGTCATTTTACATTTACCTGTAATAACTATTGTAACTCTTATGTAACATGTAGCTAGCTCTAAGTACATTTTTCCCGATCACTTTAATTTGGTGGAATGAGTTAAAATATTTTAGTTCAAACTAGACATAATATAATTTTAATTATGCCATGAGTTTTTTTTTGTGACAGATGTAAATGAAATTTTGAATTTTTGAATTATTTTTTTTTATTACATAAATCAAACCTATTATCAATTCTGACCAGCCTCTGAAAGTTTGGCCAGACCTTAAAAAGGTACCCTGTGGTCTTGGGTATAAAATTGAAATGTGAATTCAAATTTTATGTAATTAAGGATTTTCAATTTTTTATAAAGCCTATGCATGGCCTTGTCTATCTACCAGTAAGCCATTTTAAATATTACTGTATTCAGACCAACAAACATAACCTCCTAGACATTGTTGTTTAAATGTTGGTTATATAACAATTAGTAATTTAATTCACAGATAGACCATTTTATATATGAATACAATAATACTAAAAGGAAACTTGAGTCAGCACAGAACAAATAAATAAAAAGTTTTTTAATAATACTAACAATTCATTTTGTAAAATTTGGTTTTGGTCTTTCACATAACTACGTAAATATATATATATATATATATATATATATATATATATATATATATATATATATATATATATATATATATATATATATATATATATATATATATATATATATATATATATATATATATATAATGACAACTCTATTTTTTTCATGTGGCAACACTAAAAGATAAACCTGTCTACAAATAAAACAAATATTTTTTTAAATTAGATTTTTTATAAACATTGACAATGATATATGTATGTGTTGTAAATGTTGTTTAGGCTAATAAATGTTAATCTACAAGGGTATTTGTGATGAATCATATGTGCATGAAGTTTGGATGGGCTTATGGTGATGGTTATACTTTGAAACAGCTTATTAATTACAAAAGTGTTACATTTTGTTTTAGCAGTGATAATGATACACCTGTGCTTTAATTTAAGCATAAAATAGTGTATCTCATGTGTTGTTTGCAAAGTTTTATAAAAGCACTTAATTGATAAAAGCGGATAAATTTCTCCCAGACATTTTAAGTCTGAGTTCATAAACAAATTTAAATTGCAAATTTGCATACAATGAAGGAATAGATTGTCAGTTTCATGTGCCAATGCAACACTGATATGTTATACTTGAAGCTGTATACTGCTACTAAATGGTATTGTTTGTGTTTCGCTCTGGTTTGGTAATACTGCCTTATCTATTCCTGCAGTATTTACCTCAGTGCATGTTGTTGTCGTGTTCATTTGGGGGTTAAGGTAGTGAAGAAACTTACTCATGTGTGCATTACATATTTGCCACATGGGTCTACACATTATCTACATATTTGGTGTTCTTTAGACAATGTTTACAGTTTTCTATCAGAACTATCTGCTTGTTTAGTATTTTATGGTAGTAAATAAGAATTTACTTAAAATTTTTTGTGGTTTCTCTGTGACTTACTCAGATCAGTATCTATCTTCACTCACTCACATTTTTAATTAATTTTGACCACTGTGCCTTATGTCATTCTTTGCAACTGCCATATTTGCTAGTGTCTTATTATCATGAACTATTTTCTTTTTCTTATATTTCGGTACAAAAAGTTATTAGAAACAGTCATCATTTCAATATGCGGTGTAGTCTTTAACTTCACTTTAATGTCAGGTTACACACGCTTTATATTCTGTTAAGTAAATGTTGCCATTTCATTGTAATTCTTTCAATAACAATCTAGTACACTCACATCTTTAATTAATTTTGACCTCTGTGTCCTGTCATTTTTTGTAATTGCCATATTTACTAGTGACATTATTATCTACCAGTATAAAAAGTGGTGTAATTTTTAATGTTCCAGTTTTTACAATGACTTCTTATCTATAGCAAAATTAATTTTGTCTGTGATGGTGTATCTCTTAAATGACATATAAGTTTTGACATTATAAGTAAGTTGTATTTTATCTTCAGGACCACTAATCAAGCCTTGCAGTCCGGCGGGCCGGGCGGTGGAGCCCAGGGTAAAGATCCGTTGGCTCCAGCATTGCCAGGGTCTCGAAATATGTACCAACATCCAGCTGTAAGTGGATATAATCCACAAGATTCACGAGCTCAAACAATGCCGGTAAGTGCAGTTGGCTATAGTAATATATTGTACCAACTTGTTTTTCCAAAAAATTTATAATAAACTTGACAAAATCAACACCATATTTTTTTTTAAATAGAGGTAATATTCAACACAATTTTTCTATAAAATATAAGTTAAATTTTGAGATAATATAGTTTCTAATCTTCTTAAAATAGCATCCGAGATTCGTTATTTAGTGCGAGCAGCGACGAAGCGACAACTCTTTGCAGAGCTGTAATTCATAATTTTGTGCACCCAAATTTTCGTGCACATAATATTATGTGCAAACAAATTTTGATACTAGTAGCAATTCGGCTTAAACTTACAATGCCACCCCTGGGGTTGCTTCCAGTTTCAACTTTCACCAATCACAAAAAAGGAATTGGAGCCATCCTACAATGTCCAAACCACATCTCATTTTGCAATAATTAAAAAAGGTAGTTTTAGATTTTATTGTGAGCCTTTAGTTCATTGCTCAATGTGATATATGAAACACCTTAATTAGGGATATAGCATAGCACTCTTAGAATACAAAATATGCCTGATGTAATGTGAGTTCTATAATTGTTACTCATAGACACTTCTTTACTTAAGAATTATTAGACTGAATAACTCATAACTCAAATACGTATTTACCAGTCGCCGTTTTTGATATTTGTGTTCGCCCTCAGTCTTTCGTCCATTTATTTGAATTAATATTCGATCATTTAAATACTACCCATATAAAAATAGCAAAACAAATATACAACGGAAATGTGGATTAATATAAGTAAAAAGTGATGGAAAAAACTTACATAACATATTAAATTAGTTAGTTATATAGAGTCCGAAACTGATATAACATGATGAGAGATATGAATGTGAAGGTAGCAAGTCAAGTTTGTCTCAACCATGATCTGTGTTCTCTGTGTGCCCCGTAACGGATTTGACATTAAGATATGTATGTATGTAGAAAAAGAGTGGAAGTAGGAACAAATGCAAAGCTTACTAGTTTCATTGTAGTACTTTCAATTATATGGTGCCCCCTCTTCTGTAATTTTTTTCATTTCAAAGTAGTTGATTACGTTAAAATTATTTATATCCAATTACATTTTTTTATATACAAACAGAAAAATTATCCCAATATTTCGACACTGTTGCAAGCACCATGATTACGGGCGAACTGAACTGTTGCAGGTAGTCTAACGTGAAGCAGACAAGCTCGTAATATTGTGTAAAGGAAGTATGGTAGATTAGATATATAACAATTACTCTTTGTTACATTATTCACATAATATATATATGCGAGGTGTATGTATGTTTATCGTCATCCGTGATCAGTGTCAGAGTTTTTTTTTTTTTTTTTTTATATATCATAAGATAGCAAACAAGCAGATGGGTCTCCTGATGGAAAGAGTCAAAGAGTAAAGTTATTTCCAATGTAAGTAGTAAACCCACCATCTCCTGCCTACCAAGGCGCTGCCTACCATTTCATGGTTTAATGGGCTGAAACTTAAGGAAATTGCGTGACGTCTGCTCTTATGCTCTCTTCATCTCGCAAGTTTTCTCTTCCTACAAATATTTTATTTCTCAACCTTTGTCCCTAATGTCACCTCTATCCTGAAGGGGCAGACTGCATACATATGTTGCTCGTTCATCGAGTCTCAACATTATGGCTCTTCTACTATCTCCAATGGTCTTCTTATCCTATGCCATTAGTGTGCATATTCCCTGAACACTTTAAAGTTCCCCGATAAACCTACCAGGTCCAGGTACCTACTGGACCAGCCCTCAGTCTCTCCAGTTTCCCGAGCATATCATCCCTAATATTAGCGTACAGCAGGAATTCCCATGAGATGTGATTGTAGTATTCATCCACGCCTAAGTAAGTCATGTAAGGACTACACCCAGTAAGGAGCAGTTAAAAAGTGTTTACACGGCACAGGCTCGCCAGAACCCAATGTACGCGAGCAGCATGTACCATGGGTACGGGGGTGCGGCGGGCGCTACGCTGGCGCCGCTGCCCTCGCCCTCGCCCACCACGCCGTTGCCGCCCTTCCCCGTACACCCGGACGTCAAATTTAAAAAGTTTGTAAACCGTTATACTTTTCTCAAAACATATTTATGTATATATCAAGTAAATTAATATTTCTAATAAAAAAAAATTAGTACTAACCATGTTTTAATTTACTATGCGTTCCAATTGAGAATAGGACTGTCAGGACGCTATATTGTTCCGCATTTTGCAAAAACTTCAGTAGTGATGAGTATGGTGCACAAAACTACTAACAAAGAAATTCATTAAAAAAATGGGTTCTAACTAGTATATTTTCTATTCAGGTTCCCGCCCATGCTAGTATGTGTTAAAGTATCCTTCCATAAATTACGTCACACGAATTTCATGATTTTTTGTCCCCTTCCTCCCCCTTGTCACAGCTAGTCACATTTGTGAGACCCACTACCTAGTGTGACGTCACATATTTTGCAATTTTACATTGGAATAATAATCTCATTTGTTTATTTTTTATCTACATTTTTTTTTACATTGGAATAATGATCTCATTTGTTTATTAATTATATTTTGAAAAATGTGATGTCACAAAAGTTTGAACCTCTCCATACCCCTTGTCACACAATGTCACACTTCGTCGACCTTCTCCCTCCACCATAACGTGTGACGTTTTTTATGATGCCCCCTAAGATGTAGAAAAGAAAACAAAAAATATAAAAATACAAATAGATTTATTTGTATAAACAAAATAATCAAATGTGTCTATCAGATTTTAAATCCTGTCAGATTTTAAATGGGGCTGAATCACCTTCGTCCGTGGGAGAACACCCGGAATTCTGTACGTTTTCCGTTTTCCGTCACGTTAACGCTGATGTAGCTTTAGTGAAGACGGGTCGAATCAGTTGCGCCTATACAATCTAGACGATCTGATACACACTGACGTTGATGCATCCGGAGACTAGTCATGGAGGGTAGCGGGATCCGAGGCACGGTGCACCGCTGGCCGACCGCTAGTCAGTAGGGGGCCCAAGTAACGTGCTAGCCACATTTGAAAGGCTGCCCCGCCAACTAGCGAAAAATCCCAAAATGCGCCATAGTGCCGGTTGGCGACCGGATGAGAGGGCCCTATGGACATTCTTGGGGGGGCTCGGGCGTCCCCGCAGTCTCCAGACTAATCCCCAATAGTGTAACTTCGAGGTGTGTGTCTCAGGTCCGGAAGTATAGCGCCTCGATTCACTGCCGTCTTCACACCTACTTCACTCACTCTATTAAATGAAAAGGACAAGGTACAGGAATAACGTTGTACAGCGGCAGCACTCCCTCTCGATGAAAGTAGACCTCACCAACATCAGAGGTTTACATTCTAATCTCGCTGCAGTCCATTTCCACCTAGAGACTTATAAACCATGTATCTTGTTCCTCACGGAGACGCAGATAAGGTGCCCGTCTGATTTGGCGTACTTAACCTATCCCGGCTACACCCTGGAGCATAATTTTAAAGCTCGGTCAGGTGTGTGCGCGTACGTCCGTGACGATATCTGCTTTCGGCGTCTCCGGTATCTAGAAGACCCCCGCTACTCCGTACTATGGACACTGGTGGACACAGGCCTAGAGAAGCTTCTCTATGCCTGTGTCTACCGAGCGCACAGCGGAGACAAGGAGACGATCGGTCTTACAGAGTACCTAAGTGAGGCGGCGGATGCTGCTCAACACAAATACCCTTCCGCTCAGCTAATGCTTCTGGGGGATTTCAATGCCCACAATCAGGAGTGGCTATACCCATATCAGAGCACTGACCTCGCTGGGAGAGAGATGCGAAAACTCGCTGTAACATTAAATCTCACCCAGCTGGTTCAAGGAGCGACGCGGGTTCTTGACGTTGAGAGCCATACAGCCAATTGCTTGGATCTTCTGCTGACTACGGATCCAGACCGTTACTCGGTGGCGATTTCCTCGCCCCTTGGCAGCTCCGATCACTGTCTGATGAAATCTGTATCCGTCTACTCGCCGCCCGATCCCAGTCCTAGGGGATCTCGGCGCGTGTGGCGATACAAGTCAGCAGACTGGGACGAGATGCGTTCTTTCTTTGTGTCTTATCCCTGGCGGCCTGTCTGCTTTTCTTCTGAAGACTCCTCGGCCTGCGCGGATGCTGTGACAGATGTGCTGCGACAAGGAATGGTTTATTTTATTCCTTTCTCCGACGTAGCCATGTCCAGTAAAGCTCATCCCTGGTTCAGAGCCAATTGTAGACGCGCTGAGGCGCTAAAGCAAGAGGCATATCTGGCTTGGGTAGATGCTCGACACCGAGGACGTGTCGGAGAAGAAGAAAGCCTTCAACCGGGCCGCCAAATCCTGCAAAAAGGCTCTACTGAAAGCTCGATTTGACCACGTCAGCCGTATTGGGAACAAACTGGCTTCATACCCCTCAGGTAGTAAAGCCTTTTGGTCCCTGGCAAAGTCGGTTGAATCGAATTTCTGCCGCCCCTCACTCCCTCCACTGCTGAAACCGGATGGGACGCTGGCTCACACCGCCGTAGAGAAAGCGAACCTGTTCGCTACTCTATTCGCGGAAAACTCACGTCTGGATCCCGCCAACGCGAAACCACCCAGTCTACCTGGATGCGAGGTGAACATGCCGGAAATTCGCATCCGTCAAACTGAGGTTCTTAAAACGCTGCGGAATCTGGACGTGAACAAAGCCAGTGGCCCAGATGGAATTCCAGCCATAGTACTGAAAACCTGTGCGCCTGAACTCGCTCCTGTTTTGACACGCCTCTTTCGCCTTTCGATGGCTACAGGAAAAGTGCCTAAATCTTGGAAGCTTGCCAACGTGCAGCCTGTGCCCAAAAAAGGCAGTCGTACTGACCCCTCCAACTATAGGCCAATTTCAGTCACGTCCATACTCTGCAAGACTATGGAGCGTGTACTGAACAGCAGGCTAATGGCGCACCTAGAAGCGAACGAACTACTAAGTGACCGCCAATACGGGTTTCGCCGAAATCGGTCTACTGGGGATCTTCTAGCGTATGCCACTTACATTTTGAGCTCGGCCATAGAGAAGCATGGTGAGGCACTAGCTGTCTCCCTTGATATCTCGAAGGCCTTTGACAGGGTCTGGCATGATAGTCTTATTGGTAAGCTTCCATCGTATGGCCTGCCTACTGGTCTCTGCGCCTGGATCTCAGATTTTCTGAGTGGCCGGTCGATCAGAGTAGTCGTCGATGGCTGCTCATCCGACCAAATGGCTATAAATGCCGGAGTCCCTCAGGGATCAGTTCTCTCCGCAACTTTATTCCTGCTACACATTAACAATCTGCTAAATCCCGGTATCTATGGGTACGCAGATGATAGCACTGTTGTGGAGAGTTACGTATCCAATGCGCGGGCCAGTATGGCACAGATCCGGTCTCTCAGAGAGGCAATGGTCGATCGTATGAACCTGTCCTTACAGGCAGTCTCCGATTGGGGCGATGCTAATCTGGTCAGGTTTAATGCAAGTAAGACCCAGGCGTGTTTATTCTCCGCTAAACGGAGTCCGCTCCATCTATCTCCGTCTTTCCAGGGTGTGGCCGTGCCGATGAATGACCACCTCGAGATCCTTGGTATCACGTTAACGCCTACTTTCAACTTTGGTTCGTACATCGAATCTAAAGCCCAAGTTGCCTCAAAAAAGCTTGGTATTCTGGCGAAGGTGAGACAGTATTTCAGTCCAGGACAGTTGCTCAACCTTTATAAAGCACAAGTCCGTTCGTGCATGGAATACTGCTCTCACCTCTGGGATGGATCCGCTAAATACCAGCTGGAGACACTTGAGGCCATCGAGAGGCGTGCCAAGAGGCTCATAAACGACGATGATCTGGTAGGCAAAAAACTCCAGAGCCTCGCTTATCGCCGCAGAGTGGCTAGTTTATCGGTTTTTTATCGAATACACTTTGGAGAGTGCGCTGCGGAATTGCACGACTTAATTCCGCCATCCCCGTTTTTCTATCGATCGTCGAGGTGCACAGAATCTAGGCATCGTTATATGGTGGACGTTCCACGTACCCGGAAAAAGCGGTTCGACTCAACATTCTTCATTCGAACCGCAAAGGACTGGAACATGCTTCCTGAGCCTGTGTTCCCGGACGAGTACAATCTGGAGATATTCAAGAGAAGAGTGAACAGGTACCTTCTAGGGAAGCGCGTTCCATCTTAGGCCTCATCTTAGCTTACCATCAGGCGAAATCGAGGTCAAGCGCTTACCTATCGATAATAAAAAAAAAAAAATCCTTTACACCGCTTATTGTGACTTTGTTGCCGACATCATTGGTGTTCTAATCTATTTTTGTGGCACATAATATTGCATGAATCTAAAATCAATGACTTGTTTCAAATGATTCATATACGCAGGTAAATGTAGTATGATATAGAACACTAATATCATTATTATAGATTTATTTGAATGTTATTTGTTCTTCAAAAAATCAGTCCAATTTTTTTAAAAAAGGCTTTTTTTTGTTGGCATTGCTAATTTCACACTTATGATATGAAGTTGAAACAAGTGCGCACTATTCTCAGTTGGAATGCATAGTAGTATTTATTTTATTATTCATAGTTATTCATACCTAAAAAAAATATGAGTATGTAACATTACTGAAATTATTTAAATCAATGAACAATAAATATAAATATATTGTACTGTACCATTAAGGGTGCTGGAAACATTATCCATTTAATCTATACAGCACATTGGGAATCATTTTTTTTGTTGAATGTACACAAAACTTACCAAAGAAACTCTCAAACACTGGATATTTTTTTTCGATCTCATAATTACACACGCTTTGTATTCTGCTTACTAAACTTGACATATTTTTTGTATCATAAGATAGCAAACATGAGTCTCCTAATGGAAAGAGTCAACCATTGCCTATAGACACCAAAGATGTTAATAGTGAGTTGCTATCTTGTGACGAGGTCTAATGCCACATGTATAAGTTTACCGGCTACCTTACTCTCCAAACTGGAACACGACAGCGATAAGCACTGATGCTATTGTGGCAGGAATAAGTAGGGCGGTGGTACCAGACCCCGGCGAGACAATGCTGTACTCTACCACCTAGTAGCCACGATAGTAGTGACTTGCATAGCCAATCTGTATCCTTTTACAACCTGGGTGGCAGCATGGCAGTTGGCCTATTTTGTGAAAGGAGCCCATGCCAATACGGTGGAAATTTCATTGTAACTCTTTCTATAACAATCTAATATTACACCAGTTTATCAATGAGCTTATAATTTTTCGATTGCAATCTAGTACTGTCTTGAAAGAAGCAATGATATGGTATATAATTTGTTTTAAATTATTATTTTTTTTTAATTTTAAGTAAAAACCTTTTATTATTATGAGGTAGAGTTCTGCATTGTCTCGTCCGGGTCTGGTACCACTACCTTACCTATTCCTGTCGCAATAGTGTCAGTGCTTGTCACGGTCATGTTCCGGTTTGGAGGGTAAGGTAGCCGATAAACTTAAACTTTCGTTAAGGAAACCAATCTGCTTGTTTGCTATCTTATGACATAAAAAGAAACGAAGTATTTATATCACCTATGTCATACTGATAGTGTCAATGGTGAAACTGATAGTGTATATTCACTATAGGCACTCAATAAATAATTAAGGTTTAAAATTGTTGTAAACCTCAATTGAAAAGTAATAATACTTTACATATTGCACAATCTCGTCATATTCTTTATTTCACTAGGTTACCGTTCTACGATGTATTAGCAGAATTAATGAAACCTTCAACAATGATGCCAATGCAAGCAGGAAGAATACAAGAAGGCACTTTTATATTCCATTTGACCCCCCAGCAGGCGACAGAAATCGCGTCTGGGAAGGATGTTGTAGGAACTAGTAATAAACTTGATTATGTAATACAAGTAAGTAACGTTTTATTTGTCATTTTTAAAATTAAAGGGTAGCAACAAAATCTTATTGCTGAGGCCACTGACCCCACAGCCCATAGATGCCTAATATTTGATTTTCCGTATTGAATGCATTCTGGCGACTAGCTAAGACGAAGCAGTGCCGTGATTGACTAACTCAAAGCCACAGTGAAAGATAGTGATATACAGAGCATCTGATTGGTCGACACTGATTGAGTATTTCCGCATGGATATTTATATCGGAACTATAAGTCAGATGTGTTGTCAGGAGCCATTCGCCTGTTATTAGACGTCTATGGGCTGTGTGGTCGGTGGCTAAGGCTGTTTGTTGTTCATCTATTCATTTGTCACTGGGCTACGTCTTCTAATCTGTAAATATAAACACTTGAGCTTGAATTATTATAAGTGCTGTATTAATGAATAGGTAATAAAAAGAAATTGAAAACTACAAATAAGGATTTTTCACAGATTTTCTCAATGTAGTTAATAATACAAGTTCAAGACATTAATATAAAGAAACATGTATACAACGAATATTTAAAGCATATTCAAATGAAATCCCTAAATAAGAAATTTATAGTGACTTTTTTCCTAATAAAATTATACTAATATTATGCAGTGTTAAATATGATACAGTGGTACGAAAATCTTCATGTGCAATACCTACTCGCGCTCAGGTTTTTTTTATAGAAAAAGGGGATTACTAAGGGGGGGGGAGGCTCACCTGATGGTGAGTGATTACTCAGCCACATCACCAAAGGTCTTGCAGCTGCGCTGCCAGCCTTTTAAGAAGGACTATACTCTTTTCTTGAAGGTCCCTAAGTCTGGAAATACCCCTGCTGCTCATTGGTGACTTTTTAAATATTCTAAGGCTTTCTTTTTTTCCAGGCGCAGTTAAGATTTTGTCTTTTAGAAACTTCATGTGAGCAAGATGACTATTTTCCACCTAGTGTTAATGTTAAAGTTAATAACAAAATGTGTCCATTACCTGTAAGTATTATGTCTTCATAAAATTAAGTATACATCCTTATACCAAATCTCTTTCTGGGTATGCAGACAAATCTAAGTGCCATATATCACAATCCAGATAGACTGTTCGAGCCACTGTCACATTTGTAACGCTTTACATATGGTTATTGACTTGACAACACCTGACTAAAGAGGCCATCCTTAAATTACCTCACACACGTTAAGGGGGAGGGAGGGGGTCAAAGATGTGTGACAAGGCGTAGGGAGGGGTCCCAAATTTTGTAACATCACATTTTTTAAAATATAATACCTGTATAGATAAAAAATAATCGAAGAAGATCATGTTTTCAATGTACAATTGTAAAATATGTGACATCACACTAGGTAGGAGTGAGGTCTCACAAGTGTGACCAGATGTGACAAGGACAGGGGAGGGGTCAAAAAATCATGAAATCGTGAGACGTAATTTATGGATGGCCCCAAACTAATAAACCAACAAACCTGTTTAGTCAAATATGTAATTTATTTGAACCAATTACCACAGAAGTAAACAAGCTCACAACTTTACTGATTATATTGTGTGAATAGAACTGACTGCAGTAAATATCGGCACCTTGAATTAAAATGGCAAAAAGGACAAAACCAATTTTTGCGAGAAGTAAAAAATGGATTCAGAAAAGTTACTATATGAAAGTTACGTAGTTTGATGTCTGAGGAATGTGATAAATCTTCGAAAATTATTGAGTTTTGTTTGAGGACAGCTATGAATGTAATCATGGCAACTCTGCCTGGAACGTAATGTATTTCACTCGATTCTGTCTACTGTAGAAGGGATTTGGTGTAAAGAGATGATATTGTTGTTGCATGTAATAAAAGTTTTAAGATAATACAAACACCGAAAACGCTATTGTCTACAGAACCCAATTCCCACAAACAAGCCAACTCCAGAGCCAAAGCGGCCGCCGCGGCCCGTGAATATCTCATCCCTGGTAAAGCTGTCGCCCACTGTAGCCAACACTATACAAGTTTCGTGGGCAGCAGACTTCACACGGGCATATGTACTCAGTGTGTTTATGGTCAGGAAGTTGACCTCTGCAGAATTGCTGCAACGACTGAAAAACAAAGGCACTAAGAATCCAGACTACACTAGATCACTCAGTAAGTTTATTTCTTGTTTGGCATACTGTATTAAAAATTATTTATTTAGGCAAAGCGACAAATGTATTATCCCAAAAAATTTCATGTCACTGTTCGCGAACGCCAATTGTATTGAAATAATATTTATTTAGATTGGCAATCACTTATCAAAAAAAAAAAATATATATAAATTCAGGTAACAAGTGATTCCCTAATAATTTCAGGTCCCTATGTTCGGGAATCCAAATTGTATTGAAAATATTAAAAATTAGAGGGAAGCCAAATGTAATACAAATATTTAATACTAGCTGTTGCCAGCGACTTCGTCAACGCGGACTTCGTTTACTCCGCACTGCTCCCCCGTTGGTGATAGTGTGATATGTAGGTTTTATGTTGACCCGACCTGTTAGTAATATTCATGCAAAATTTGAAGTAAATCCATGCAGTACTTTTTGAGTTTATCCTGGACATACATACAGACAAACAGACAAAAATTCTAAAAACTATATTTTTGGCTTCGATATCGATTGTAGATCATGCCCCACATTTTCTTTTAAAAAAATATTCAATGTACAGTTTTGACTTTTCTACAATTTTATTATACATATGTATAGATGAAAAGTGCCAAATGTATTAAAAATACAAATTAGCCAAATGCGACATCCTCGTAATACAAATATTAAAAAAAAACAGTAGCAGTCGTGGGACTGCCGATAGAAGTGAAAACGGAACTATTAAGTTGAGAGTAATTAAAACCATATGCAAAACATAGCTATAGATATACTATTATCATTAGCATGTCGGTGACGCGAACCGAGGATTTTACCCTCTACCAAAACGCTCAACGCGCCTAAAGAAGTTTTCACTTCAAAAAATAATAGTTGTTTTATTATGCCTGGACAAGGTGTCTCTGTATTTATGTAAGGAAGGTAATAATGGTCTGTATGGCGGGTACGATGGTTTGGTACCTGGTGGATCCGAGGCGTTATTTATGGCTAACGAGCGCCACTCCTAGTGGCGTCACACAGACTCCCTCCATATAGCCAGATAGCAAAGGGAGGCTGGATCTTTTAATCTTGAGGTGGGCGGATTAAGGTGATTACCAAAAAAATAAATAAGTTCAGGATCTGAAAAGCAAAATCTGACAATAAGGCAGGAGATGAAATGAGATAGGATGACTCGGATGGATGGTATATATTGGTCTCTAAGTTAGGGTCGCATTTATAATAGGTTACGAACTAAAATTGTATAAAGAGAGTTCATAGTCACACACTGCCTAACCAAGATTATCACATAAAAAAAATGAGCTCATACCGGGAATCAGCAAACCTTCCAGCGCGACGGAAGATCCTAGGCCTTCAGAAAATTGAACATGCGTCAGACGGCGTCCGTGGATATCTTTCCGATCGTGCCTGGTACAATTGGGGCACTCATTCTGAGCGATCTCCAACGTCCCCTCTTACGTTTCCCAAGTATATTCTCAGATAGATGTTGAACACGTGCATGGAAAAATAGCACATTTTTGGTGAAACAGTAAACTCTTGTGAGTTCACAAAACTTATACGGCACGCATTTTTCGGTGCCGTATTTCAAGTTTTTCGACTAAATTAAAGGCCCATTATCTAATTTTAAAAGGTTTAAATATTTTCAACACAACTTAGTTGAATTACATTTTTGACAAAAAGCCAAGTGTCAGAATTTGACGTTATGACATTGACAAAGGGTTTTTTTTTTATTGCCATATGTAAATTGTATCAATGCCATTTTTAGGATGTGTTCGGCGCAACTCATAACTTAACAGTCTCAATTGAATATACTTAATGCAAAGGTTATTTTGTCCGAAAATTATAACGAATTATTAGGTACCGGGATTCACACGTTACAATACACACGTATACAGGGTTACGTTTAAACATCCGGCCAAATTTTAAATTTAGGAACTAAATGTTGAATTGAAAATGCGTTTTAAGTATTATTATAATATTACAAGATAACATAAAAATATCCTATTAAATTCATGAATTGCATGCACAGTCTTGTGAATGAACTCTGTAAAGCTGACAGTGTGTCATTTTACATTTATCTATAACTAGCTGTGCCTGCGACTTCGTTTGCGTGAAAAAAAATCTAAAATAAAAACCCGCATAGTTCCCGTTCCCGTGGGCTTTTCCGGGATAAGAATTACCCTATGTCCTTTCTTGGGTCTCAAACTATATTTGTACCAAATTTTATCCAAATCGGTTCAGCGGTTTAGCCGTGAAAGCGTAACAGACAGACAGACAGAGTTACTTTCGCATTTATAATATTAGTATGGATTACAATCTAATTTGTAAAACTCACTACTTGAAGTAGTTAGTCACAAACTTTGTTAATGGTGAATTGCTATCTGTATGGTAGGGTTAGAATGTAACTTGCATAAGTTTACCGGCTATATGACACTTCAAACTGGAACATGATAGCAACAGACATCCACACTGTGCAGGAAAAGGTAAGGTAGTGCTACCATAACCATAATATTGCAGAACTCACCATCTAGTCAGTAGTCACGATGTTAGTGACACATATTAGCTTTCTCTCGCATTTTGCAAGATACCTAACAGAAAGACAGTGATCCATTCTTCAGAAAGCGGGCAGGATGATCATTGGGTAATTATTACTATGGGGTATGTGATATTATTGGTTAATGTTGATGCAAGCTAGCATATCGTTTTCGTTGCTTTTTATTAAAACTATTATTGGTTCCGTCACAAGAAGTCTACTTTAACACTTAGAATACTATACTTAACCATAAGTAAAAAATTTGTGCTTTAAGAAAAGGTATATTTTGAGGGACGATGATTCATTGAAGTAGCTTCGTTCAATATTTAACAATCTGAATCTATCCCTGATCACTGATTAGAATCACCAGAATCTGGAATTAGGTTGTCCGGAACGGATACTGTTCCAGAAACAATCAGTTCTGCATGCTCTAATTCCGCTCACAAAATATCATCACCACTAAAAAAACATTCAACACTCCATGTTGATATTGGTATAACTTTTATAAGTTATACCAATATCAACATGGATGCTTGAGTGTTTTCTTTTGTGCTGTTGATAATATTTTGTGAGCGGAATTAGAGCATGCAGAACTGATTGTTTCTGGAACAGTATCCGTTCTGGACAAACTAATTCCAGATTCTGGTAAAATATATATTTTACACAATTTTTTTCTGAAAACAAGTTATCAAAACTAGATACAAGCCTGAGTTGTTGATAGTTTGGCCACTTGTCCCAAATAGCCCAAGTACCACATTACCTTAATAGTTGAACCTCAGCTTAACCCATTTAGGGGGAATGGCTGGAATAATATTTATATATTCAAATGTTTGCTTACAGTAAAAGAAAAGCTATCAGAAGACTACGACAGTGAGATAGCAACGACATCATTGCGCGTTTCACTAATGTGTCCACTAGGCAAGATGCGAATGTCGTGTCCATGTCGACCTGCCAACTGCCCACATTTACAATGCTTCGATGCCTCACTGTTTCTACAAATGAATGAAAGGAAACCTACATGGTTATGCCCTGTATGTGATAGGCCTGCTCCCTACGATTCTCTTGTTGTTGATGGGTAAGTTGAGCTTTCTTTATATTTACGTAGGATATGTGCTATTCCGGGTATGACCTACATGTGTGCCAAATTTTATCTATATCAGTTTCCAGCCAAATTTTATCTATATCAGTTCAACCGATTCAGTTGAGTAACAAACATTCATCCAAACACCCTACATCTCGTATTTATAATATTAATATAGTTTTGCAGTAAATATTTTGATGAAGTGAAGGTTAACTAGGGTGAGGATAGTAAGATGAAAGTTTGGGGGTTATATGTATTTGTAATGCAAAATCATTGCCGGTCAACCGGCTCGAGTCAAATCTCATCTAATCTTACGTAGGAGAGGGGGGGAGGGGTCTCGGCAATTATCACGCAATTTTTTTTTCTGATTAAAACAAACAAAAAAATTATACTACGAGTATTTTGGTCCATTATCCAGTTTGTATATGCTTAAGATTTAATCTTAAGCGTAATCGTTATACGATTAAGATCATTCACTAATTCGTTTGAATAAAAATAATTTCATTCATATTTCGACATTATATGTTATTACTGACTGTCAAATTAATACTGAATGTCATTGAGCTATTTGGTATAAAACAATTTGTTTTATACCAAATAGCTCAAATCAATCTGAGTGCTAAGTGTGAGTTTTTCTTTTCGCATTCGATCGTGAGCGCGTTTCGAGTTTACTAGGAATTTGTATGTGATTTGTACAGCGCCACCTAGTGGTAAACTGGTTTCTCGCGTTTACCACTAGGTGGCGCTGTACAAATCACATACAAATTCCTAGTAAACTCGAAACGCGCTCACGATCGAATGCGAAAAGAAAAACTCACACTTAGCACTCTGAATTTTGAAAAATCTCACGTGAGATTGGGGGATGGGGGAGGGGGTTGAATAAACTCTCACGACATCTTACCAGGGGGGGAGGGAGGGACAGAAAATTTAAAAAAACACCTCACGTAATTTATGGATGCCCCCTTTTAAAGATTTTTTTTTATTAAGCTATAAGTACAAAGGCCCAAGTGGCTAAGTGCGAAAAATATTGCAATTATTAAAATATTGCATTAAGAGCTGTTTCACCTTTGTAAAATAGGTGTAGGTTTAGATGCCAATAGTCCTGTTGTAGTGCCCACAACTTTTCTTATGTCACTTTGGTTCAGTTTCATGATGCATTGTGTTAGGTGTTTCGAAAGGTTTGGTACAATTTCCTTTGTTTGCTTACAATCATAAATTATAACTGACCACAGCTCTTCATATTGTCAGTTGTAGGTATGTTTTTCAGTTAGCCATGTAATAAGTTGGCTATTAATTATTATATAAGCGACTAATAGTACTGGACCAAATAGTTTTTATTTGATCTGTTTTAATAATATTTGAGTATGGTGATTTATTTAGGCATCCAAGTACGTGTAATATTTTGCTTGTATCGGTATGTTTGTCAACAAATTTCTAGAGAACTAAAAGCCATATCGAAATAATTCAATTTGAAGTAGCTGTATTCCAGGGATGATTTCGGAAATAGTCCGAATTTCATCAAAATCGTTTCAGTAGTTTTCTGAGATATAGGTATAATTGACAGGTACATAATAATACATGAAGTTGGTTCAATTTTTTAATTATTTTTATTATTGTGCAATTCAGTTTTTACAATAATAAAAGTTGTTGTGTTCTTTTAATTTTCAAATGGATTATATAACTCACAATCAATTTAAGTTTGACATCTCTTCAATTCCAAGTTTACGTATGGTTGCAATGAATGACGATAAAAGTGGTCGACAGGTATTTCCAAGAAGTGTTGACGTCCTCCCGGCTAGCAAGCGACTGTAATGAGATCCAGCTGCATGCTGACGGCAACTGGTCGGCGCATGCGCCGCCGCCGCGCGCGCCGCCGCCCGCGCTCGCCACGCCCGCCGCCGAGCCCGTCACACTCATACCCGACGACCTGGGTATGTACACACACACTCACGCGCACACACACACGCATACGCACTTACACACGCATACGCACTTACACACGCATACGCACTTACACACGCATACGCACTCACACACGCATACGCACTCACACACGAACACACACACATACACGCACGTGCCGCCGTCCCCGCGCGCACAAACTGGGTAACAGAGGCATTTTAACTCGCCAGACAAATGCCAACACACATTAATTTCATTGATATCTATACAATAAAGTTGTGCAAGATTCTACAGTTTGACTTCTATCTTGCCATAACTGGAGAGTAAATTATCTGGTTTTATTAGAATGGTATGTTTAACCTTAATGGTAACGCACCATGGGAGTGCATGGTATTAAAATACCGAAGAGGATCAATTTCTCATGAATAGGGCTTTGTATGGGGAACTTTTTGAGCATCCCCATGCTGCCCTGAGTTTCTTAAATGAACTGGGTTGGTAGGATTAGCCACTATCTAATGCCCACAATGCCTGGCAGTGGCTAACTTCGAGCCTGCTTTAATAGATAGTGTCAATCAACTTTTCATTTAAATACAGCCAAAACACCAATTTTTTTAAGTTTAATTATTTATTGTTGATAGAAGTGATACCGGTAGATGGCAATGGTGGATCAAAGAGAGCAGCGGTAGGTGAAAACCGGACGCCTAAAGCGGTCGAAGTACTTGTAGATCTCACATCAGACTCGGAAGATGAGCTGCCACTGAAACGAAAAATCCCTCAGCCGAAATCGTCACCGCCTCCTGTTGAAAACTCGTCACCTGCAGAGGACAATTATTCTTCTAATGGTAAGTCTTACTTATACATACCAGCTAACCCGAATAATTTATATGGTAAATATTGTTATGCCATATAATTAAGTTGTAGCTAAAATCACGATAAATAAATGGGGGGTTGGGGTAGGAAAATGAAAATTTGAACTTATAGGGTTTTTTGAAGCCGAATCAGAAAAAAATAGTTCTGAAATAACCTAATTACTTAGCGGTATGGAATATATTTTACGAGCTAATCTCATAATCAAAATCCAAATAAGCAAAAAAATATCATGAAAATCAGTCAAGCCATTAGGAGGAGTGCAACCATAAACATTGTAGCATGAGAATTTTATATACAGAAATTTCGCTTATAACAACCATGAAAGGACCACTATTCCCTCACTAATTCCAGCAGTCATTACAGACAACAAACGGAATTCTTACATTTAATAACTCTTTTACACTCTTCTACTCCTTAAAGTAATGGAATTCTAAAGTAAAGATTAAGCTGCTGACTATGCATTACGCAAGTGTCTTTCGCCATTTTCCATACTTAGCCACTTGGAACTTTCTCCGTAGCTGGCTAAATCTATTCCAGCCATCCTATTTTTTTATATATTACTAGCTGCAGCGTACCTGCTGCATTATAAAAGTTATTGGCAAATCCCGCGGGACCACTTAATTTTTCCGGGATAAAAAGTAGCCTATGTGCTATTCCAGGTCACCATCTACCTGTGTGCCAAATTTCGTTCAAATCCATTCAATAGTTTTTGCGTGATTAAGTAACAAACATCCATCCATACATCCAAACTTTCGCATTTATAATGTTAATATAGATAAAATAGCAAACAAGCAGATGGGTCTCTTGATGGAAAGAGTCAACCATCGCCTATAGACACCAAAGGTGTTAATGATGAATTGCAATCTTTTGGCAAGGTCTAATGCCACATGCATAAGTTTACCAGCTACCTTACCCTCCAAACCGGAACACGACAGTGACAAGCACTGACGCTATTGCGCCAGGAATAGGTAAGGCGGTGGTACCTGACCCTGGTGATACAATGCAGAACTTTTACCACCTAGTAGTCACGATGGCAATGACTCATAAAGGCAAAAATTTTACGACCTGCCTGGCAGAACAGCAGTTGGCCTATTCTTCAAAGGAGCCCAGGACCAACACAGGGAACTCCTTCCAAAAGCTTATGAGACGGCTTATGTTTTCACATGCTTTTTTAGGAGTTTTTGGGTTGTCTAGGATACCCGTGCCCGTGGTTCGGCCACCCTTCTGCACTCAATGAGAAAGTGAGCGGTGGTTTCTAGTTCCTCCATGCAGCCGCGGCATAAAGTGCTGCATGTTACAGCTATGTTAAATAAATACTAGTTTAAATGGCAGTGTCCTGTTACGGTGTCCACAACTTTTCTTAAGGCATTTCTGTAGAATTTCATGATGCATTGTGTTAGGTGTTTCAAAAAGGTTGGCACAATTTCCTTTGTTTACTTACAGTCATTTGTAGCTAGCCACAACGCTTCAATGAGCTGTCTGAGATGATAGGTAGAGTTTGAACCATTACTGCTCTTGCCTTGATCTCTGCTGCAGCTCTGCTAATAGCTATACATTCTGCTTAGATTATTGTATTATTACGCAAGCTTAATGATGTATGATTTTCCACATGTTGGTTCAGGCTCCTTTGAAAAAAATACCAACTGCTGTTCTGCCAGGCAGATCGTAAAAGGCTACCGATTGATTATACATGACACTAACGTCATGGCTCCTAGGTGTTAGATTTTCGCAACGTCTCGCCTGGGTATTTGGTACCACCTCCTAACCGTCAGTGCTTGTTACCGCCATGTTCCGGTTTGGAGAATAAGGTAGCCAGTAGACTTATGCATGTGGCTTACTATCCTGCCACACGGATAGCAATGCACCAGTAACATCTTTGATCTTTATAAGCTTAGGTTCACTTTCCATCAGGAGAGCCATCTACTTTTTTGCTATATTATGCTATAAATGAATCTTTGCATCTTTGGTTGCAACATTTGCATGCAATTTCCAGGAACCAAGTGACAAATGGTTCAATAAAACAAGTCACTAGGTATATTGAAAATCAGCATTATATCTGAAGTCATTTTAGCCATATTATTTTTTCTGAATGTATACTTTAAATTCAAGGGACTAAATATAGCGTCGCTATAACCATAAAGTCATTACAACAAAGGTGTATAAGCGAAATCCAATGAATTTCATACCATTGTGAAATGAGCAAAGCAAATCCATTTCTCAAGACGTTTTACTTATATGTTATTCCTATTTTTAACAAAAAAAAAATAGAAAAATAAAAATTGTCTAATTTTTTTATATCATAATATAGTAAACAAGTAGATGGCTCTCCTGATGGGAATAGAAACCGTCCCTATAGGCATCAAAGATGTTAATGGTGCATTGCTATCCGAGTGGCAGGTGCCATATGCATAAGTCTACCAGCTACCTTATTCTCCATAAGCATTGTCGCTATTGCGGCAGAAATAGGTTAGGTGGTAGAACCAGGCGTGACATTACGGAACTCTACCACCTAGTTACAGATCACCAGACCGATGGATTATTATTATTTATCTAATGTCTAAGAAGCGATAAAGTCCGCTTTTGTTCTTATTCTGGATTACCACCGTTTGTGACGGTCCCTGCATGGACTATACAGGAATGACAAGGTTGAAGGCTACTTGCAGCATATGTGAGTGGTTACGCAAAAAGGGACCTCAAGGGAAAATAATTGATTTCGAGTAAATCACGTTTAAAATGTTGAGTCGAAATGAGTTTCGCCACGAGTGCGGGAGAGAGGCGCGGGGTGTTTTATGTTAGTGTCGTTAGTGAGCGACTTCGTCAGTGAGAAATAGCACGTGTTTGTGATAGCTGTATTATTGGTGACTTATTTATTCGTCTTTTACTTGTCTTTATGTGCGCGCTAGAAAAAGAAACTAGTGTGCGCTGTGTATAAGGTGTAAAATTTTCAAAACTGCCTCGGCTTACATAAAAAATCATTTAAAAAAAACTACGGCACCTAAAATTATTTTGATTAGAACAAAACAAAGATGAAGGACCATAGAATCAGAATTTATCAAAAAATAAAAACCGTTTCCAATCCCTTCAGGTCCCTTTTTGCGTAACCACTCACATATTAAGTTTGTTGTATAGATTACTCTCCAAACAAGAACACAACTCCAAACTAGAATGATATGATATTCTGGATCGATATGATATTTGGAACATTACTATGTCCACAGAAAATGCCAGACAAAAAATATCAACAGAATATATAAATGTGACTACGACATCAAGTAGGCTGCACCCACTGAGTCGATAGAGTGCTGTCCAGTTAAAAAAAAAAACACTAAATTTTAGCAAAATTGAAGGGTGAACACGAGCATTTCAAAATACTACAATATTTTATTTTTATAAATAGAACCATTTTATTCCTTTTTTTTTTTTGATAATGTCATCAATATACCTATATGCTCTTTTCGGGTCTGCAGGATTTTGGTTACTCACTGTATTGAACTTCACGCCAAATGTTTTACTTGGTGGTGTAGGTAGAGAAGATATCAAGTGCCATACGTCACAACCCAAGCAGAATTCCTGACTTCTATTCCATTTATTCACAAATTTTATTAAGAACATTATTTATGTAAGACTAAGGCTACACATATTAATTGTCTATGCTCACAGTTCTGTCCAATACAATAAGTTCTGACATTCAATGTATAACCTCACAATGTATGTACATCACTCTAAAGAACTTTGGGTGTTATTTGGATTATAAGAAAGAAGAATGGTTGATAAGAGAATAAGAGGACCTTTTGTGTTATATGATAGATATTAAAAAGATGGCTTCCTGAATTGAAATACCGCTTTCGCCTATAAAACCGAAGATATTAGTAGTGCGTTGTAATCTGTGTGCCAGGGACCAAACGTCACATGCACAAGTTAGCTGGTTAAGTACTTTACGCTCGCGACCGTCATTATCTACACGAAATAATGTTTTTATTCCCTGTAGCAGAAGCAGTATCATCGAGCGGTTACCGGTCGCCAGGCGCGGGCGGCGCGGTCATCTCGCTGGACAGTCCATCGCCGCCCGCGCCCGCCTCGCCGCCCGCCTCGCTCGCCGCCGCCGCCTCCGCCACCACCGACAACTGTGAGTACGCACCACGCGCTACACTAGGACGGTGATATCACTGGACAGTGTGTGGGCTGATGACGTACAGGTTAAACAATAGATCATATGGAACGTCGTTTTAGACTTAAATATTTGTTCTTTTTCTAGGTACAAGTAATAACTCTGAACGGGAGGAAAGCGACACTGCATCAGGGCACTGGGTCTCCTACAATGAGGCGGACAGAGAGAACCATGAATCGTATAGAAGGTAATTCTATAATTTTGAAATCGAATTTATACAACTAATCTATGTAACAATGTTGCATGATTTAACCAGCTGCTCTTCCCCAACAACATGAAAATGACAAGCACTGACATTACACGTTGTTTTTTAGCTATAGGACGAAATCAAACCCGCGAAAATTCACGCTAATATTGAATAAATAAAACATTAATATCGAATAAAGATATTCAAAAAATAATGTTAAATAACCAAGAAAAAAGTAATTAAAATATTTTCAAAAGTTTAACTCATGGTTACCCTTACGATAGCCGTCACGAATCGTCATAATATCAGTAGTAGAGAGGTAGATAATGTAAATGTAATCTACCTCCCTATTTTAAGCTAGCGTGAATTTTGATTCATGAAACCTTTGTACTTTGAAACTGGTTTAGTTACATTAGGAAGGACAGGCAAAAATAAGTTAAAAATAAGAAATGTTTTAAGTGTGTTATAATTTTAAAAAAGAAAATAAAGGCACGAATAGTAGAATATAGCTAACTTACCTTAGAAATTCTGACGTAAATGATATCATCCTTTTCACAATGATCGAACTTGATTAATTAATTATGAACAACATTTTACATTGATCACAATTGTTGAATTATTCTTCTGTATTTGGAGATTTGGGACACATAATCATTACGTTATGCATAGGCACATACAATATCCCAATATTCTTCATTGGAACACTGATGCTGACTGAATGACATTGCTATTATTAGTCAAACCCTATCACAGAAATACGGTAGGTAGTTTATTGCATTACACGAAAACACATCCCGACGCTGCGATGCTTTGGCACAACTGAAGGCATCGGGGGTCCAATTTTGCCAGTAACAGATAGTAAAATATAACAGAGACAGCTCAAAAATGTAACATTTCCTTATTTTATGCCGAAATTGACACTAATACTATAATATGACAATTTATTACACAAAAACGAAAAAGTTTTCTATCCCATTAGTTAATATTTGAAAGAATTGTAATAATTTTAACAAAATAATTGACTGGTAATCCATTATGTAACTAAAGACAACTAACTAATCAGTTTGTAAAAAAAAACCTCATCCTCAATCTCATCAATTTTATTTGCTAAAAAATATTGAAATACTTTTAATAAGTCCTAAAAGTAACATATTGAGTCGTGTAAAATGGAAGTAACGTAAGAGGGTCAAAATGAACGCAAAATGTAACAAGTAACATACTGGCAATGCTGAGGGGGTCACGCGACCGACGTGACATTCGCTATAATAACTATTATGTAATTTGTGCTAACGTAGTATAGTTCATTGACCCACGCTGAGCATACGTCTGTATCTATAAGAATATGATTTAATATTTTAAGTGATAATTGGGTCAAAAACTAAGGTCATATATTTTAATAATATTTGAGCTCAGAATTGAATATTTAGTACACTCCTTATAGGTCCCACGGCTAAAAAAAACAGCCTGTATACTTTAGCATCCAAATTAGATCTTGCTAAACTGTAGTTCTTAGTAAGCATGTTTGTCCATTCGCTAGCCTTTTTTGAACAACCTAGCAGATGGTCTTCTCTTAAAAGAAACTGAAACATGGTAGAAATCCATAGTAATTTTCTTAATACGAAAGTCTTTCAATCTATTCTATTTTCACGGTTAAACCACTGAACCGATTTTGATGAAATTTGGTAAGGAGATAGTAGGCCCATCAACTAAAGGTCAAATATTGCTTTATTTATTTTCGTAAACATCCCTAAAGGAGCTGAAATAGGGGATAAAAGTTAATAAGAAAGCTCATATCGGTGACATGTTTAACTACTCAAGCCCAGAAACTATGAAGGCAGGAAAAGATAGAATGGTAGTACCAAACCAGATTACTTAAATCAGAACTCTTTTGGTCATCGTCATGGATTTCCTTTAGGCATCAGTTTACTTAAACTTTCTTCATTCTTAAAAGGCCAGCAACGTAACTGCAAGACCTCTGGCTTTGCGGATGTCCATGGGCAGTGGTGATCACTTACCATCAGGTGCACCTCTTGCTCGTTTGCCCCAAAAAAATCTGTCTGTGTATCTGTCCGTGCATCCTAGCGCCCTGGGGGATGGTCCGATTTAGTTGCGATTTTTTTTACTCGAGAGCCCTATTTTGCGAGATGGTTCTTTAGAATAGAATAGAAATTCATACAACTTATTCATAACTGTAGTATAAACTTCCTGTTTTTACAGAAAATTATAATATGGGGAATTTCCAATGCTAATCTCCATAGAAAGAGAGTCAGCATCACTTTGGAAATTCTTTTTGTATTTTAACTGCCCTTTGGCATCACTTACCACTTGCCTGTTTATTAAATCAAAAAATGTATAATAGTTAATTACTATTATAGAAATGCGTTTTGTGATTTTTGTCCCTTAGGTACTGTTAGTTTCTGAAAGCAATTGAATTATAAAGAAAAGATGTAGGTCGCAAGTAACAATCATCATTTTGTTTGCAGATACTGACTGAGGGAGAAGAGTGGCCGCCCTTCCTACACTAGCGGCCATTCTTCTGAAGATGAACAAGAAGTATCCTACCCGGAAGTGCCACTATTGCAACCCTAAATCACTCCTATGAAAATTCGAGATGGAATTTACTAAATAATCTTAAAGAATTATTATTATCAAGAAAATATAACAAAATTGAAATCAGTGTAATATTTTAAAGACTGTGAAAGAAGTAGGGACACTTTAAGACTGTTTTTTTTTTCTGTGAGTGTAAAGTGAAAGTGATGAGACTATATGGATAAATCAGTTGTTTTTTATGCTCGTAAGTAGTCAATATGTAATGAATGTTGTCATTATAATTTAAATTTTTGGTGTTGATGTGTGAATGATAATATATAAGCTATGGATTTTTTACTGGAAGTAACAGGTTCATTTTTTCGCTCAGTTTTTTTTTTGTGAACTATACTAAAAATATATACCTTTTTGTGAAAAGTATCATCCCTTGCAAAGCAGACAGATTGAACTAAAAGTCAATAGGCATTCCGATTCATCTGTGTATTGCTTGGAGGATGAGTGGTAATAATCCTAAACAACACATTTTATAACTGCTATTGCATGTTGTCGCAATCACTTCTCTTTCTTGCTACAACTAACGAGGGTGCTAAAAAAATTAGTACCCTCACGGCCATGTCTATGTAAAGATAAGCAAAATTGCAATGTTGAATCACCCATTTGATATGACAATTGGCCAGTATATTGACACTGTATATATTCAGTCTAAGTAATGTGTTACAAAAAATGTATTTAGCATGAAGTACTCAATGATACCTCCCGATTTCTATACCTAACTTGGTAACGCTATAACACCAAGGCTACTGAAGCATATTCAATCTTAAGTAAAATATTTTTTAGATAAATTCAGAACATGGTCATGTGATCTGAATGAAACTCTGGACCTGATATGGTCAATAAGGTACTTAAAAGTACTAGTAACTAATTATTGCCCCAACCAAAATGGGGATTGGAAGATAGGTTTACTATGAGAAATTCAGATACTACTTTAATTTACTTTAATACTTTGTTTTAATAAATTACAGCAATTCTTTTCAGCTAAGTTTCTCCTGCCAAATTTTGTCAGTGAGTGGCTCTGTTCAAATCCAATAGTAATTATAAAAATATGAGAACCTGTCAAAAGTTTTTTTAAAGGTTTACTTGTCACCTCTGTGGTCTAGTGGTCCCATGTTGGCGTTAACCTCACGAGGTCCTGGGTTCGATTCCCAGGTCGGGCAAACTGAAAAATGTGTTTTTTTTTTCAGTTTTCTGGTAAAAACAATGTTGCCCGCGATTGAAAAGTGTCCAGTTGATGATAGCCTATCGCTTTATGGGACTTAAATATCTTCGGCTTATCATGGGTGCACATATTGTACCTCTGCCTACCTCTTCGGGGATACTATCCTGAAGATACTTTTTTAAATTTGAATACAACATTTTTTAATTTGAATTTAGTGGTTTGCTGGCCACTGGTCTAAACTTTGAAAGAATGGTGAAAAATATTTTTATTTTTTTTATATTGCATAGTCTAGTCAGGAAGTTGAGTTCCTGCAAGTTAATTACAAGTTTCTTAAAAATATTGTTGGTGGCTTAAGCGATCTAGAATGACATCTAGAAAGACGTATATCGAATTTTTTGTGGAAAAAGAAATTGGAATTGTTATTAACAAAAAACTGAACTGAAAACAAAATCTTAAATCTTCTATAAAAGTAATAATAAATAAAATAAATAAGATTGACTGAAAGCTTAGAATTTATTGTTGGTTTGAAATTATTAACTATTTGATGTTTGCCGGAGAAGTCTGTCTCATGCTTGACATCTGTCAACTCTTACTGCCATTTATGATAACACAAACCAGTGGAAAAACAATTAATAATTTAATAACTTTTCGAAAAAAATTTATTATCGTGGAATCATATTCTCAAAGAATATTATGAATCCGCAATAATAAAGGTTTTATGTCTAGATGACGCCAGAATTTTTTCAAATTTTGGAGTAACATAAATAAATTATTTAAAACCTATGCTTACTACAGTGGCGGCGCGTGCATGTCGAAACTGCCGCGCGAAAGTCGATTTTCAACATTAAATTAAAATTATAAATATTGGAGCTACAATTCTGGGAGTCAGGAACATTATTACTAAAATTTCCTGCTCTTACGGAAACTTATATAATACTAGCGGCCCGTCACGTGCTTCGCTACGTATTGCCATTTATTGAATTCATTTGTTACAAAAAATGTGATAAATGAAGAACCGCTCTACCGATTTTGTGCAAATTTCACATAAACCATCTACTAAATAGTCCGAACAAAGCCTAAGCATTTGGTTTGGATAGGTGATCCCGTTCTGAGTTATAAAATTACAACGAAAAGTGGCATTGATTTTTATATATATAGATTTGAGCTATTACTTACACTTTTTGAGATATTGGCAAAAAACTCTATGGCTATTTCTTCCAGTTTTTTGTTAATAACACTTGCAATTTTTTGTCCAAAACAAAATGGAATTACACCTTTTTTAAAAAAAAATAATTGAAATACTCAAAAATCCATAATGACAAACTTATCTGACTTATTGAATATTTTTATAGTTGTTCAAAATATATATGAAAAAAGAATTAATATATGAATATGATTTATTAAATATGTATAAACTATTTTGACATGAAAATACAGCCATTTGTCACTTATTGTAGGATTTGACTTTTGAAGAAACTATGTTTAACGAGGTGGTTATATGTTTGTTGTAGATTTACGAATCCATCAGTTTTAAATTTGAATTAAATGTTATTTTAGAATTTTCCAAAACTGGTAAAATTTCATAACTCAGGTCTTTCTCATAACGTGATATTGGCGGGATTATAGTGTGCTTAACACGACTGTAACAGCCACGGTACAACATTTGAAGAAATGAATATATTATGTTGTATTTCATGTAATCACCAAAAGCTCTATCCTGTAAATATGGAAAAGTATATTTATACGTTTTACAGACTCTTCTAGATTTTATTTTTATGGGTATATATTATGGTCCATGTTTGTAAAATATAAAAAATCAATTTACATTGTGATTTCAAACTATGTTTTATTTGAATGATAGCTATTGTTAATCATAGAATGTTTCAGCCATGTTTTAAAAATGATATGGGACATACCAGTATTAAGAGTTCTTAGAATGAAATCTTGATAGGATCACTGCACACATATACTTCAATAAAAAAATCATGCTTGTGTTTAATAGCTATTAATAAATTATCAAGTCATTGACTGCTAGAACTTTCATTTTTAAATACATTAGTAATATAAATATTGTTGGACGTATTTCTATATACATAATAAACACCCAAACCCAAACATACATACTCATCACACAAATGTTTGTCCCTGCCGAGAATCGGGAATCAACCCGGGCCCCATTGATTCGTGATAAGGTTCGCTAATTACTTGCCCGATGAGGCGGTCGATAAATTAGCTGTTAATCATTTGGGAAAAAACTATAACTACCTCTTGTTTTGCTATAGAAAAATCTAGAATTTATGAAAATTAAAGCTATTTTCATTAGCAGTAAATAAAAGCAAAACAAAAAACTAGCAAGAATTTCGATTTTCTATTTTCAATGTATTCTCTTTAAAAAACTTATTTTGAACAAAGAAAAATTTTGATATGAAAGTGACTGAACCAACGACCAGCTTACACAAAAAAATGTTAGCTTAAACAGTTTTTTAATGTCCCAAAGCATGGGATCAGTACATGTATATGGCATTCTATTTAAACTTTTATACTAATGAAATATCAGTAAACCAGATTGTACCGAAAATAAGCACAAATATTTTAGATACATCATATGTATGTCATATCAAATACAAAATTACCGGCTATACATTAATACGCCATTTATTAATGTGTAACTAGAGTTTAATGTATAGAGCTATGCTAAGTAGAAGTCGCGTTCCATTTTGTTAACTCCATGCAGCACTGTAATAATAATAAATCGTCCAACTAAAGTCAAAATTAAGCAGCACTGTAGAGTGTTATAAAAATTCGCAAAAAAAGGTCGTAACCGCATTGAATTTCATGGCGCTTACGCGTTTCATTCAATGAGTTCTCATGTAGGTCCAGCCCATGGCCTGCACTTTAGTGGGCAACATAATATGGCGTTGCGCATGCCTTGTCTCATATGTTAGTACCACAGATTACATAGATACATGTTTCAAGACAATTACCTAATTTGTCAGTGTAGCTTGCAATTACATACAGAAATAGTTATACTATTTACCAATTAAATAGAATCATTTCAAGGGTAATATTTAAACCATGCAATCTCATTCGGTACGATAAAACAGTACAACATGGTTTATTTCTGTTTTCACAATATAACCTACAAATGTAATAAAATTTTAGAGAGTAACAGGAGCGTTTGCTCATATGCTCGGCGACACGTTTTCTTCCTAATGGCGTGTCTATTAGTATTCATGTGGTCTGTGGTTAGTTCATAGAAGTTTTTGTAACATTTTTCCCGTTGCTTTTCTACAATCTGTTGGAAGTGTTTTTGTGAAATGCAACGGTAATATTTGTTGCACATTTCGAGGGAGTGCGAAGGCTCGCTCTTTTTATTCAAACCTATATTATTACATTTATATGCAATGGCAGGTTAATGATATGATTGAGAAATGAAGTCTCAATAGCTTTTATCCTCTAACATTTTTTTATGGACATGAATTATCTTTAAATTTTTACTGTACACTTTACATACATGCATATGTCTATTTCTACACGAATACACCTGATAGGGTTATGCAGAGAGAATAAAATGCCAAATATTATGTGAGATTACTTTCGTAATATAAAGACTTGCCTGATAACATTGTACGATTAAAGGATTGAGGACAGTGGGACGGGCCGCAACGGGCGTAGCTCTATTGCTAAATTCGCCTAGATCACTTTCATACATTTTATATGAACTACATTATGGCGGATTTTGGCTCGGCAAATTTCGGTGAATGCGATGCGGTCTGGGCCCAGCCTACTGCGCCCCGTCGGCCGTCACCAATGTGCTGTGGCAAGCGGAATTGCACGCACGAGTTCCTCCGTGTTTTGAGTATTCATTTATTAAATTACGGGATTATGGATAAAAAACAATAATTTTAGTTCAAGGCTACAAAGAGCTATATGGTTTGAAAGATCCACGTTATGATGATCAACAGAGGAGAATAACATTTGGAAAGAAATACGGAATTTACGGTGCGTTGCGATGCGGACCGTACAGGGTCCAGTACCAGTGTGCTTGATCCTTAACACCTCAGCACTAGACAAAACTACCTTGCTAGGGATCTTAATTAGAATCAAATGTAATGCAGGGTTATAAAACATATTGCGTACTAAACCAATTTGGTTATGATTTTTTTTTAAATTATTAAATCTTACGTGCACAATCACTACAACTGCTCTTCGTAATAATTATGTTTATTTAAGTTACAACTGTAGATTGTCCATCTTAAAGATTGAAGTTATACTTCCTGACCATAATTTTTGTCCAATTGCTAACGCAATTTTCTATTACCTGTAATTATTACTTTAAAATATTAAGTTAAGAAACAGCCAAGCTCTCAAAAACTGCCTTGCTTCTGAAATTGTAATCTCTTACCGAATGAAAATTTATTTATTTATTCTTAAGTGTCTCATAGATTATTTTTCAATGTAATAATGACTGCAATTACTTGCTGCAGTATGATCATTTCCAAAATGTAAAGCTAAAGAATAAGATAATGTAGATTAAAAGTTACATGTAAATATGGAATTTTGTGTTTTAATTTCAAACGCTTTTTTGTTACAGTAAGGCCCCGGTTACACTTTGATTAGTGTGTGTGTGTAATGCAGGTGCTTAGAATTAAGCAAAAAACACGTGTATTTAATACAGTATTTGATTAATGCAAATGATTAGGTAACAGCGTAGTAAAGTAAATAAACACTGATTACTCACTCGCGCGAATCAACGGCTGTCTACACGACTTTTTTGCTTAATACTAAGCACCTGCATCAAACACTCGCACTCACACTAATCAATGTATAACCGAAGCCTAAAGCCCCGTTTTCACTCTAATTTGTGCGAGTACGAGTATTTAATGCAGGTGCTTAGTATTAAGCAAAAAATACGTGAAGACAGCCATTGATCCCTGCGAGTGATTAGTAATCAGCGTCTATTCACATTTACTACGCTGAGTACTAATCACTCGCACGCTGCATTAAGCACTGGCACTCGCACTAAACAAAGTGAAAACGGGGCTTAATATGAAGTACCTGAATGAAAGTGATTAAAAAATCGAAAAAGGAACAGCATCAATACGACCCAATAATTAGCTTTTTTGTATCGTAAGATAGCAAACTAGGAGCTCTCCTAATGGAAAGAGAAACCATCGCCTATAGACAATAAAGATGTTAATGGTACGTTGCTATCCACGTGGCAGGATGGTAATGCCACATGCATAAATCTATTGGCTATCTTACGCTCCAAACCGAAACAAGAAAATGACAAGTATTGACGTTATTGCGGCAGAAATAGGTAAAGCAGGCGGTGGTACTAAATGCCCGGCCGAGTCGTTGCGAAATTTTACCACCTAGTCGTCACGATGGTAGTGACACGTAACCAGTTGGTCGCCCTTTACGACCTGCCTGGCAGAACGACAGTTGGTCTGTTCTACAAAGGAGCCCGGATCACGGGGAACTAACGGCTGTTAAAAAACTTGCACTGAAGTTCAGTTGTCCGCCTAAGTTGTATAATATTACCGCTTTTATTGAATAAACAAAGATTATCATTTACTAGTGTAATCCCTCATGCGAAAGTTTAATGACTACTTTTTTGAAGCCAAAACAAATTCTGACGACACGATGGCTTCTTATTTTCCCTGATGTCGGGTCTCTCGAAAAATTTACCGCGCGCCAGACAGTTCTTAAAATACGGTTGGCCGAATATGTCACTACCACATAAAGTGTCGGTGTAAAGATGAGAAAAAGCATGGTCCGTTGTTTTGGAAATATAAAAAGACTAGTAGATGAATCATGAAAGCAACATAGATATACACAACAACAACAAAACAAAATAGATATACAACTAACAAACCATGACTAGATTGATCGAGTGCTGTGGTCTCAAGAGTTTTCGCAACCGGCGTGTTTGTATGAGGAGAGTAATAAATGTAGAAGACGTAAGTTTATATATATATATATATATATATAGGTATAAATAAGTTTATATACTAGCTGACCCGGCAAATGTTGTTTTGCCTTACATATTAGGAATCCATAGCGGACAAACACGTAATTTATATAAGACTACGGGATTGTCCTTCCACACAGCCAAAATGGCATTAAACATTATATGGTGGTTAAGTATTCTTAAATTTTCTAATTTTCCGCGCAATTTTCTTAATATTTTCTTTTATAAGAGCATTCTCCTTACAATTACAAACGCAACAAAAAAAAATTACCGAAATTGGTCCAGCCATTCAGGCGTGATGTCGTGACCAAGGAAAATAGGGATTTATTTTCAAATATATATAGATTCCCTGAGAGAAAAATTCAAAGAAATCAATATTCTAACTGTTATATCGCAATATATATTTGAGAACTTGATATACGCTCGTAAAAATATTTGCTTTTTAAAAAAAAATGGTGATGTTGGTACACTCGCTAAATACAAGGAACAAAAACCATCTTGTTGTGCATCCATCTCGTCTCCACAGAATATATATATATATAAGATAGCAAATAAGCAGATTAATAGAAAGAGTTGTTAATGATGCGGTGTTATCTTGTAACGAGGTCTAATGCCACTTGCATAAGTTAACCGGCTACCTTTCCTTCAAAACCAGAACACGACAGTGACAAGCACTAACGCTATTGAAGCAAGAATGGGTAAAGCGTTGGTACCAAAATCTGCAAGGATCATGATGAATGGCACTTTGTGGTCCCTTAATCTTCCCCGTTAGGGAACTGGCGTGAAGATATGTATGTGTGCATTGTCATTGGTTCTTGATAAGACTGCAATATTTAATATTAAATCGCCATGTTAAACTACGTCAAAACCACGTTCAAAATTTCCGTTACACACTTTACCCTGTAAGGGAACTGGTGTGAAAATATGTTAGAATGCATTGGTATTGGTCCTTGGTAAAACTGCAAAGTTTCAAATTAATCTGACGTTCTATAAAGTACGTCAAAACCATGTTCAAAGTTTCCGTTACATACTTTACACCGTAGGGGAATTGGCGTGAAGATAAGTATGAATGTATGCATTGTCACGGGTCCTTGATAAGTCCTGCCAAGTTCAAATTAATCTGACGTGTTAAGCTACGTCGTAACCATGTTCATAATTTCCGTTATACACTTCACCCCGCAAGGGAACTGGTGTGAAAATATGTATGAATGCTTAATCTGACGTTCTATAAAGTACGTCAAAAGTATGTTCAAAGTTTCTGTTATACACTACCCCCTAAGGGAACTGACGTGAAGATATGTATACGGTTTGTAAAGAAAACCCTGTCGGATAATTAAAGGTGTTATTTGGTACCGTACTACGGTTACATATGTGTTATTATTTTATGGATATTAATAAATTAGTTTTCCCAATAAAAAAATAATCTTAAATGGTATTTTCATACATTAAGTATGATAACACCTACAAATAAATAAATTCTATTATCAAAGAATGCCGCGCAAGTCGGATGCTACCGAAGGATACGCGGCGTGTTTAAAGTTGGTTTGTAAAAAGCCGAAAACGAACACCGCGCCTTCGAACGCGAACGGTGTTTGTGCGAAAGCCACCAAAGTGAAACAATGAAACAAACAGCGACAAGGTGTTGTCATTTTTAAAATATTTGCTTAACTCTAGGGAAATAAAGTAAAGTATATATAAGTAAAAATACGAATATTAAAACAAGATATTTTTTTATTTTCAGAAATAAAGTCATTTTTTTCAGTAATGCCTTTAACCAACCTATATACCTCTTTCGGATCGGACAGGGTTATCTTTACACACCGTATAAGTATGCATTGTCACCAGTCGTTGATAAGACTGCCAAATTTCAAATTATTATTTTGGCTAGGTGGCTACCCCGTTGGTACGGATTCTGCCAATATCAAGTCAGTCATTGGAGAAACACTTAAAAAGAGTTGTCCGGTGCTTATATATCAGATACAAGTTGAGGGATCTAAAACAAAACAGACACAAAGATTAGTAAAGTATACTTACAGGAGTATACTTAAACAAAAGTATACTTACTTAGGAGTTAATGCTATTGGTCTAAGAGTCGGTGGAAGATCGTCCTTCACTGATCTGATAACCAGATAAGACGTATATTTTATCAAATATTATTTATAAACAAATATGCCTATAATTACTTGCCTATCCAAAAGTGCTCATGGCAAGTTTTTAGCTTGGCAACAGTACTTTGAGTACGATTTTTTGCAGGCAAGTATATGTGACTGATTTTGTAATAAAATAATCTAAAATTTAATATAACTTTCGATAAGTTAGCAGAGAGATAGAGTCACCTATATTGACTTACCTGTTCACACCTGCTTGCCAGGCTTTGCCTGCTTTCAGACTATGTTTACGATGACGTCATTATGTCTGTATGTACGTATGCGTGTATGAGTATGTGTGTATAAGCATCTCACAACTTTGAACGGCTTGATAAATTGAAAAATGGTTGATGGCATTCGATTAAGTTTCGCTTAATTTAGACTTCCAGAAAGTCTGAACCAACTCGGCCCAAGAGTATTTGAGATATTTTGAAAAAACATAAAAAAACATATTTTTCTTCCAGATTAATGTAGTACTAATTGAGTACAAAATTCAATCAGTTCTATTCCTTAAAAAAGTGTATCCAATGCAGTTAATTGCGTAAAAATCAGTTTGTCTGTTCAGGAGTAATCTTTGACGAAAAATTTAAAAGTTTTTTCGGCATGACTTCAAAATTTTTCAACCAATCGTTTTAAGATTTCCAAATATTTAAATTATGTCGTTCACAGCAAAATTACTTTTTTTTACATTTCTTCCACATTTTTTAAGCCATTGATTTTGAAGCTTATAAAACAATTCCTAGCTCTAAAATTAAGTGCTATTCGAAAAATCTAAATTGATCATAATTTTGAAAACATACATCTTTTCAAAAATTAAAATATTATTTTTTTATTTTTGCAAACTTTAGGTTTTCAACTCTTTAAGGCCAAAAATGTATGCTTAGGTATAATTTTCGCTACTTTAAGCTAACCTCAATTTAACAGGAAATTTCGGGAATGGTACGCAGGATCAACCGGCTTACAGATTTTTTAATTACATGTAAGTTACTAATTTCATTTCGATTACCAAAACTCGAGTTTTCACCATATTTCTACCTTTGAAGGTCTTAGGAAACTTTTATGGCTATTTGACCTCAAGTCAATACGTCTATATGTTTATTTAAATTTGTCTTAACTTTTGAACAGCTTGACTAATCGAAACAGTGTCGACAACATTCGATCGGGTCTTAATAAAATCAGGCTTTTTAAACAATTTAAGCTAAATGGTTCCGTAGATTTTAGTAATTTCTCGAAATCTCGAAAAATAGTCGGTGAAAAAATTTTTTCAAATCAATAGCATCCAAATCGGCTAACCCATTTGGAAGATTCTCCCGTGTTGGTCCAAGAAAGTCGTAAAAGGCGACCGATTGGCTATACGAGTCACTACCAACGTGACTACTAGGTGGTAAAGTTCTGCATTGTCTCGCCCGGGTTTGATACCACCGCCTTACCTATTCCGGCCGCAATAGCGTCGGTGCACCCACTGTCGTGTTTCGGTTTGGAGGGTAAGGTAGCCGGTAAACTTATGCATGTGGCATTAGACCTCGCCATAAGATAAGAACGCATTATTAACACCTTTGGTATTAATGGTGCGTTACTATCCCATAACCCATCTGCTTGTTTGCTATCTTATAATATAAAAAAAGAAGTTTCAATTGACGAAAAATTTTAAAACTGTTATTTCGATATTACTTTGAGATTTCTCATCCAGAATAAGTTCCAGATTATTGTACTGATTGATAACAAATCGAATCAGCTTTTTTGTTAAATCGCTTTAAAATAGATTTATCCGTTTAGGAGTTAACGTTAACAACAAAGTTTGAAAAAAGTTTTTTTGACATAACTTCGAGATTTTTCAACCAAACTCTTTGGTAGCTAAGAAGCCATTTTAGAATTAAAAAACTGCGTTGAAGCAAATTTTTGAACCCCTTTGAAAAATGTATGCCTAAGTATAACTTTTGCTCCGTTTAGCTTAACATAGGTACCTTAATTTAGCGAGAAGTTTCACGGATGGCATGCAGGGTGAACCGGTTTACAGATTTTTTTTACTTGAACCCGCGAAAATTTTGATGCGCATATATGAGTTGCACTTGAATAATTTTATCACTCTCTTTATACCATTACTTTATAAGATATCAAAAAAGTAGATGGCTAACCTATCTTGTCCGGCCAAGATAGGTTAGCGGCCGTGTAAACGACACGTTAGTGTGCGTGCGGCGATTCGGGCGCTTTGAATGGAGTTGATCTACTGCATGTCTGCCTTATTATTCTACTGTGGCAATAGCATTAGTAATTGTCATTGTTTTGGTTTCGAGGGTAGGGTAGCCGGTGCATGCACTTCGAATTAAAAAATTAATATGTTTGTTGTCTATAGGCGATGGTTGTGTCTTTCCATCAGGTGAGACCTCTGTTAACCTTATGATTAAAGAAAATGCAGATCCTCTAACTTAATGATCGTTTCTTGTGCAGTGTGTTGTCTAACGTGGTTTTGAAGGAACGGTGGACTAACAGACATAATCTATATATATAAAAATCAATCCCTATTTTCCTTGGTCATGACATCACGCCTGAATGGCTGGACCAATTTCGGTATTTTTTTTTGTTGTGTTTGTAATTGTAAGGAGAAGGTTCTTATAAAAGAATATATTAAGAAAATTGCGCGGAAAATTAGAAAATTTAAGAATACTTAACCACCATATAAAGTTTAATGCCATTTTAGCAGCGTGGAAGGACAATCCCGTAGACTTATATAAATTACGTGTCACGTTGTTTGTCCGCTATGGATTCCTAATATGTAAGGCAAAATAACATTTGCCGGGTCAGCTAGTAGAAAATAAAAGAGTGGGCTAGAAAAATAGACCAATCTCAAACTTCGGTTACTTAACGGTTAATTTTTCTTTCTGTCATTATATATTTGCTGTGCCTTGATGCTGTGATTCATCGAACCTGATCTTAGGAAGTTCTAGTGGATAACAACACATTGATACCTCAAACACTAACTAGTTCTTTTTCTTCATCAACTTACACTGACCCTTCTCTAATCCTGTCTCTTGCATTTAACCATTGTGACGAGCCTTTGTAAGATTTTATTTCATCATTAGTGTTATTTTATTCATCATTATATTATTTCATCACAAGTCACAATACTATTCAAAATTCTCTTATTGTTTTTTGTTAAAATAATGTAATATAATATGCAAATTACTTTTAATCTTCAGAGAAAAACTACATATCTTCAGAGACAAAAATTATATTTATTTTTAGTTTACAAGTAGCCATAATAATATTTGAAGAGATTAAAACAAAAGACAAAAGTAATGGCACGATTTTAAAAACACATGGAACTATGTATATAATTCATCCGAGTCAAAACATGAATTACTATAGACAAAGTATTTCACTAAGTAGTTTTTCTACAGAACTCGTAGGTTGTATATATCACTAATTTTAACAGTTTTGACTGTTGAGTAATGTAAAGCACCACATAACGCATGTTTCCTGTATGCTTCATTAATCACTCAATCTTTGCAGTACCATTTTCTCGAGCCTTTTTATTTTCCTATTTGTTTCAAGTGGACTAAAATTGGCTTTTCACTCAGGAAGATACCCACTGCTTACTCTTTGACCGCCCGGTTGGTCAAGTGATTAGTGAGCCTGACAACGCAATCAATGGAACTCGGGATCGATTCCCGACAGGATCAAACATTTGTGTGATGAGCATAGATGTTTATATTTCTGGGTTTGAGTGTTCATTAAATATATTTCAGTATTTATATATGTATTTCTACCTATATATTAGAATGGTTGAATAACAACACCCACTTCACAAGCATATAATTTACTTAATTTGGGGTTAGATCAGTTGGGGTAATTTGTCTAGTGATATTATTATTATTAAGACACTGACGTTATTCATGACGGATCGATGATCGCATTTGGAAGGATAGCCCACGATCACTTTTAGTCTATCATTGTCAACAAGAGTCCCTACAAGATGTTGGTTCTGTGGGTTAAAATTTACAGAATAGAAACGTTCGCACCAAAAACATTTTTTGTAGATACCTCATGAACTTCACTAATCCTTTAAGCTGTTTCTAATGCTGGAGCCGCACTTGGGTCTATAATCACAAAACTTCGTGCAATGACACGATAAATGCAGATGTGACCGGCTATTATCGGCTATTTTCGCATACATTCCGGACTTCGGGTGCCTTAGCGCGCATATAACTTCGGGACGATAGACACAAGTGCGGCTCCAGCATAAAACACTGGTGGCGCGGTAGAGCTCATGTTGTAACTAACGAAATTTTTTTTGGCCGTGTACCCAGCCCCCCTTGACCATCTGACATTCTGCCAGACCGTTCGGTTAATGCGAACAATTGGCTCAATATGTCACTTCTTTCGTGAGTTCCGTAACGTCTTGCCAGCTATATTTAGTACCACCGCTTTACATATACTTGCTGCAATAACGTCAATACTTGACACTGTTGTGTTAATGTTTGGAGGGTGCAGTGACCGGTAAACTTATACACCACCACAAGAATAACAGCGTATAATTAGATGTGTATAGGTGCTTGATTCTCTCCATTGAGACAGCCAGGAGCAGCTTAACCTATAGTGCAGGGTGTGCAATGCACACGGGCGCCGCCGTCTCAGGGGGTGCTGCGGTGCTCCCTGACACAGCTAAGAGCATCGTCTTGGACCCATTAGGGGGCACCAGGGTTTCATTGCAAACGAGCGCTACACGAGCTAGAGTCGCCCCTGAAGACAGCCATCTGCTTGTTTATTGTTATCAAATATAAAAAATAAGTATTCCATTATATTAAAACGATGTCAAAGAAAAGTCAAACGAAAATGAATCACTTAATTCGAAACACAGGCAGGTCGTAAAAGGCGACCGAATGGCTATCGAGTCACTACCATCGTGGCTACTAGGTGGTAGAGTTCTGCATTGTCTCGCCCGGGTCAGGTACCACCGCCTTGCCTATTCCTGCCGCAATAGCGTCAGTGCTTGTCGCTGTCGTGTTCCGGTTTGGAGGGTAAGGTAGCCGGTAAACTTATGCATGTGGCATTAGACCTCGCCACAAGATAGCAACGCACCATTAACATCTTTGGTGTCTATAGGCGATGGTTGACTCTTTCCATCAGGAGACCCATCTGCTTGTTTGCTATCTTATAATATAAAAAAAAAAAAAACACACACAGGTACCCACGTATAGGTGTGAAATATATTTATTTTTGGAATTCCTTACCAAACACCAGATATTTGTGTGGTGAGTTCTGACCAAATCAATCAATTTGCAAAAACGTCAATTTCATATGATCCTATCTGTTTTAAAATTTTACCACGATTCTTCGATTTGTTGACTGGCGTGATAGGTATGCCACATTTAGTTATCAACCTTTATCGTTAGCAGGATTTGTTTGATAGATCAATGCTTGATAGGTATAATCATTTTGACTAAAATCGAGATTTAAATCAAATTTTTTTTAATAAATATTAATGATTTAATTTTAACTTGATTTAAAGTGATTTTAATTTTAACTTCATACCGTCAAATTAAAAAAGAATATCAACCAGTATCGCAATAAATAGTTGATTCTTCTGCTATATCAATAGCAGTGTCATTGTTATAGTAATATTTTTAAAATAATATTTATTTTTATTTATTATTATTGTTATAATAATATTTGATCAAAAAAATAATTTCCGCGCTCTTTGTGTTCCGGTTGCGTAACTTGGTATGCACAATTCCAAATGAGGAATATACTCGTTCTGTTGTAAAAGCTGCCCCCGTCTGCTATTAATAGTTGGACCACAAAACAAATTGGTACAGAAGTCAATCTTATGTATTCAGTTTTCATACCTACGCTCGGCAGTCGCGCTAGGGTTATCAATTTTGGCTTATGCACAAAAAACTGGTAGTGGCACTCGTATCTAGGTGTTTGATTTATTGTTGAGAATGAAATAGAAAGAACGCAAATGTAATCCAATAAAAACTAAAATGTTTTATTATTATTGTTATGCTTATAAAATTCGCAGACTGTGTTCAAGCGGGTGACACTCGCGCTTTCACCATTCTCATCCACTCCGAGAATTAATAAATCGAATTACATATTATGTGTACTATTTCTATATTCTATAGTTAAGCAATAAAAAAGTGTGATAGAAAATGATCTCCCTGATGACGTCTGTTGCCCGTGCTTGCAACACACTGCAATCTTTACTATAGACAGAGAGCTCGCGGATGTCTCATGTCATTATATACGAGTAGGTACTTAGGTAGGAGGTATGTACGTCCTCGGATGAATTAAATATTAATAAATATTAAGGTACGTCAAATCATATGAATTAAAAGCCGAGGCAGTTTTATGACACCAAGGTTTGGATGTGTCGAGAACGCTGTCAATACTTAGGTGTAAATCAGAATAGGTTTAAAACAAAAACGAAAAAACTTATTTTTTTAGAATTCATTCGAAAATTATGATTTTCTTTATTAATTGAAAAGGCCGTCATTTTCTCCAACCTTGATCGCTAGTAACTTACAGACTTACCTAGTCACGATTAAAAGACTTACCTAGTCACGATTAAAGCTCATCACACACTATTTACACACACATCACACAATATTTTATCTTGTGATGCCCTAATATAACATATTATAGTATCTTAAGATATAACGCACGGCTAAGATTCGATACGATAATATTAACAAACTGTTCATTTGGTACATTTTATCACGAGTCTGCCTCGTTGCCACACGTATTCTTTGTAGGAGTTCTATATACCTACATGTGATTGTCTATGAGTGATACGGCCTTACTTCTTGATTTGTTAGACAGCTCCTCAGAAGAAGATTTTGTTATAAAATATGAAATAAAAATAACATTAGCACATTCCAAACAAAATTAACTTTGAATGAAAAACTATCAAGACATGTCAATCGTCTGCGGGTGGACACCTAGCTTATTGACATAAAAGATAACAGCTTTCGTGTGTAATTTTCTTCTCTCTCCCTCTTGATTGGACACGGCACAGAGCCGAGAGCACCCCGCACTGCTTACATTTTTTTATTATCATAGGATAGCAAACCAGCAGATGTCTCTCCTGATGGAAAGATAAACCTTCGCCTATAGACACCAAAGATGTTAATAGTGTGTTACTATTCGTGTGACGGGATACCTTACCCTCAAAACTGGAATACGACTATGACAAGCATTGACGCTATTGCGGCAGGAATAGACAAGGCGGTACCAAACACCCGTTGTACCAAATACTTTGTGGAACTCTACCACCTAGTAGTCACTATGGAAGTGACATATATAGCCAATCGGTCGACTCTTACGACCTGCCTGCCAGAACGGCAGTTAGTCTATTCTTAAAAGGAGCCTGGACAAACACGCGAGATTATTATTATATATTATATCCGTGTGTAATAAGCTTTATATTATACTAAATGCACCGTGCAGCCCGCTGCATCATAAAAGTTTTTAGTGAATCCTGCGGGATCACCTAATTTTTCAGGATAAAATGTTGCCAATATTCTATTCCAGGTTATAGTCTACCTATGTGCCAAATTACATTCCGTTTAGTAGTTTTGCGTGATTGAGTAACCAATATCTAACCATCTATCCTTCCAAATTCCAACATCCCAACTTTCGCATTTATAATATAATACAGATTATGAGGCACTGCGGTCGCGCATATCCCGAAATAAACACATCATGTACTACCTATTAATATATTTCGTATCTTAATTATATGAAATATATATTTCCATATCGCTCGGTATTTTAAGATACTAAAGATAAAATACATATTAACATCGTCGTGTGTTCTAGAGATTTTGTATGGTGAGCGATATTCTGAAATAACTATGCTTTAAGATATTTTATATCAGGGCATCATTGATATATATTTTTATACCAATGTAGGGCATCATAAGATAAAAATATCTTAGCCGTGTGTGATGAGCATAAGAGTTTACGTGATTTGTAAGCCATAAAGCTCATATTATGTAGGTATGAATTGGGCTTAATCACATTTTTCTACATAGAAAAGTGAAAACCCCAAATACACGTGTCTGGTTATGAATATGAAGTCGAAACGCATCCTAATTAGGTATGTAGGTACCTAGTACATATTAGAATTACTTGAGAAACAATGCTGATTATAATTTGCACCTGTCATTTATACCTGATGCCATTCTTAATCTAGGAAATTTAAAAATCTTTAGTAATATTGCTGCAATGTAAGCAGTAATTTAATAACTTCTTGCCGTATAAGTATGTACAAGCAAATAAGAAAGGTCAACGACATCAGTCGAGAGTGACGGCGCAATAGGTAAGTCGTTGGAGTATTCGTAATAAATGCGTACAAGTCAATGCCGCCATAGAGGCTGCGTTATCATAATCATACTACAATATTGTCAGCTTATAAATCCGCGATATCAAATACCTGATAATGATGACAAGCGGCTGTGTCGGCTTCAAGTATGCGCCCTTCTCGTAATTTTTCTGTCACTCGTAAACCCTATTATATCTCTCTCTAACAGATGTAAAAATGTATACGCGTCCTGTTCGCTAAACCGGCATCGGCTTCGCAGCCGGGGGACACGTAGCGTTCGGCGTTTCAATCGAGTTCCGCGGTCGTCCGCCGACTCAATGCGGCGCTGACGTGCGTTACACTAAGCTAGTGTTTCTACCGTGAAATCACCACTGTTATTTGTTTATACCTACTATGGATTTGATTACTCAAGGATCAATGTTCGACCGTGGGGTGTACTCAATGTTTGTGTAAAGTTCGTAATGACAATTTGTGAAAGGATCTGCCGTGTACGTTGTGAATGGTGATTAGTAAAAGTAATTTACTTTGCTTTTACGGTGTGGAGGGTTGGTCTCTGTGTATCGATCGCGTATCGAAACAAAGCCGAGGATTGTTTTGGCGGCGTAAAGGAAGCCGGTGCAGCTAAAGGTGAGGATTCTTAGAATTATGTATGTGTAACTAATTGGTCTGAGAAACGAGTAACTTCGTACGGCTGCCCGATGGCCCGGGGAGTGGGGAATGCGGGGATGCGTTGCTTTGTTAGAGCTTTTAAAAATATTTGTAAATTACATTGTATTCAGACTTATTAAACTACTCAGTGTGATGTATTTATATACCGTTATCATAGGCTAATAAATTTGACATTTAAGCTTCAAAATGAGAGTGAGTAATGCCTTTCCATAATGGGATAATGACTCTGGTCTGGCCTCTACGCTTGAAATATTTTTAAAGCGGTTGAATCGTGTCATATCAACAAGCGGTGTATTGTATGCTTTACCATTTAACATGGGAGCAGATAAAGCTAAGCCTGAGATCAAGCATTACCGTCTTTATTAACCTATTTGGCCAAGTGAGTCTGGATAGGTATAATCTAAAAGGTTTACACAAAGAGTATTTATTGTAGACTTCACGAAAACTTTTCTGTTACACTGCTAAGCTTTTACGTAATAATGGTAAGACAAATGCACAGTCTTAAAATATATTATCATCACATAAACCGAAATAATTATGTACAACTCATATTATTCATTAAATATTATTATTGTCTGACTCGTGTTAGCATATTCGGCCATGAGGTCCTGGATCACAGGTCGGGGGAGAGTTTTATTGAGGTTTGTTCATATTTTTTTTTTCAAAATCCATAATCACTGCTACAGCTCGGAGTGTGATGTTGGTGGTGTGCTAATCTCCCTGTGCCTCCGACGAATACGTAAAGCTATCGGTTCCGGTTATTGCTTGAAATAGGTGGTAATCGTTATCAGGTCGGTAAAATGCAGCGATGGAAACCACCACTTATGTCACAAACTGACGAACCGCTAAATTGTGGCGAAATGCGAACCGGAAAGTCTGTAGACGTTCGCAGCGTGACCACTTTTAGTAGATTACTACTTTTTTAGTAGATTTAAGGCAAATGAGGCGTTTAGTAGGATGAAATGTTCAGTAGAATTTAGTAGAAATGAGAAAGATTTCGGTACATTTTAGTTTGTATTTGCTATCAAAGAATATTAAGCTCGAAACCAAGCATCCATGTCCAAAAAGTATTATTAATTTTAAAGTTGGCACTACACAAAAGTGATTTGGGGGGTTTCCCTATTATTGAATGAGTAACAGTACAAGTGTATAAGTGATAACATATTACAATAAGTGTAATATTTTATAACTTATACACTTGTACTGTTTCGTAATAAAGCTATTATCATTTATTAACAACCGGTTTCGCTTACATAAGCATCATCTGGGCAATTTATAGTAACAAACTAAACACAAAATTAAATGAACGTTATTGTGGTCATAGCCAATCGAATTTTATTACTTTTATAGAACTACTTTCATAAAATAGACTAGCTGTGCCCGCGACTTCGTTCGCGTGGAAAAAATTCTAAAACATAAACCCGCATAGTTCCCGTTCCCGTGGAATTTCCGGGATAAGAACTATCCTATGTCCTTTCTTGGGTCTCAAAATATATTTGTACCAAATTTTATCCAAATCGGTTTAGTGGTTTGGCCGTGAAAGCGTAACAGACAGACAGTTACTTTCGCATTTATAATATTACTAGCTGTGCCCGCGACTTCGTTCGCGTGGAAAAAATTCTAAAATAAAAACCCGCATAGTTCCCGTTCCCGTGGGATTTCCGGGATAACAACTATCCTATGTCCTTTCTTGGGTCCCAAACTATATTTGTACCAAATTTTATCCAAATCGGTTCAGTGGTTTGGCCGTGAAAGCGTAACAGACAGACAGAGTTACTTTTGCATTTATAATATTAGTATGGATTATGGATTTTTCAACTTGGACCATTTTTATGTTGCCCCTGTAATGATAGACAACACCAGTGTTGCCAGGTTCACTGTAATTACAGTAGATTCACTGTAATTTAGCCACTTTTTTCCGTTTTAAGTGTATACTGTATTAAAAAAATACAGTATACAGTAAAAACGATACATCCTATGTATTAATTTACTTTTTGGATATATCTGTCAAGTGTCTATAGTCCGTAAAATATAGCTTGATGCCTGTGACACATGATCATGCCCATCAAATGATCATTAATTTTCTATTTTTTGAGTGACATTCATTCAGACACAAATGTCATATTCATGGGACGCAAGACGCGAATAGTGCCGTTCGCGTATCGGATTAACCACGGACCAAAAATGATCGAATACAGAAATAAAAATTATCGACTTAGATGTACAGGTTTTTAATAAGTAACTCTTACTTATAATTTTGTTATATTTATTCATTGGTTATGTATTTAGGATGAATTTTAAATAACTTTCCAAGTAATAATCTAAACTAATATATTTTTGTAGTCCATGCTATGAAATTGCGGGCAAAAGTTGCTTATAAATAAACAACATAACATTGTGAATAAACATCAGTACAAAATGTGTGGTTCTTGCTTCATTTCTTTGAAATAATATTATGTGAAATACCTATGTATAATCATCTTTAAAAGAATTTGAAGAAGCAGAAGAAATTTATGATCAAAACGAAACATCTCTGAGTGAAACGAATAGTGATTAATAATAATTTTATTAAAAATATATAGTTTGATTACATTATGGTGTATTTTACTTTTATTTACTGTAAAAGCGCTGTATTTAATTTTATGATTTACTGTATTTTTATACCAAACTACTGTATTTTTATATCAAAAACTCTAAATTTACAAATCTGACCTGGCTACACTGACAACACAGTTTTATTTAGTCATTTTTGTTTATTTAACTGGTGGTAGGTACTTCAAGTTGGAAACAATGAAAAACAATTATACAAAAATTATAAAAAATTCAATGACAAAATACAAAAATGTTAATCATAGAGTACGTATATATATATATATATATATATATATATATATATATATATATATATATATATATATATATATATATATATATATATATATATATATACACATATATAAACTGATATGGATGTTAATCATAATGATTGATTATATGAAAGGTTCATCAACAAATTGTCTTTTAATTCAAATCGTATCTACGCACTACCGCTCAAAAAATAATTACATTTTAAAATGCAATCTAGTAGATTTCAGTAGATTTTAGCAGTATTTTTGGTAGATTCTCTTTTTAAAACGTGGTCACGCTTCGGTTCACTCTACCTACTGTTGCGGCTGCAGGACACATAATATATGATAGTACAAGTATTGCAGACCGGATTCTCTTATATAAATTATTCATACTATAGTTGGTACAATACCTACCCGCACTCATCATCCTGAATATGAACGGAAAATTAATAGAGGCTCAGATTCATCAGTTTGTCGGTTGTCGAAGTAGGCGGTGATAACCGGAAACGATAGCTTCACCTGCTTTTCAAATATAAATAAATATTAAATAAATAAATATTCAGGGGACAAATTACACTGACTGATCTAACCCCATAGTAAGCAAATTATTTGCTTGTGTTATGGGTATTAGTATTTATATATGTATTTGTATGTATTAGTATCATTGATACTAACACATACAAATACATATATAAATACTGGAATAAATTTAATTTAACAAACACCCAAACCCGGAAATACAAACATTTATGCTCATCACACAAATGCTTGTCCCCGTCGGGGATCGAACCCGAGCCCTGTTGATTGTGTAGTTAGGGTCGCTAACCACTCGACCGACGGGGCGGTCAAAGCAACAGCTTATTAACGCACTCACCTAGGCTAGAAGATCTCTCTAAATAGAAAAATCCAATCACACCTTACTTGACCCGGGAAACGAACCCGGGTCCTTACCGGGTAATCTTAACTGAATAGACCTAACCACTACACCGCCCCGTTGGTCGTAGTGAGCGAACCTGACTACGCAATCGACGGGGCTCGGATTAGATCCCCAACGGAGACAAGTATTTGTGTAACTAATGAGCATAAATGTTTGTATTTCCGGGTTTGGGTCTTTATTAAATATATTCCAGTATTTATATATGTATTTCCATGTATTAGTATCGTTGACTAACACCTATAATAAAAGTATCTGCAAATAATTTCAAAAATAATGTAATTCATGAAATTGTTCAGACTTAGTATAACTTTATTTAGCTTTCTATTAGAACGTCGAAAATCATTTCTCTCAAAAACCAGATCAGATTTAAAGAGTTACATAGTTCTTTTCACGTCAAATTCCTTTCGGGGCTGTCAGAAAAATTGAGTGCCACACAACACAATCCAGACAGACTTGCTTTACCCACACTCATTGTAACAGCTCTCTTACACTTTGGCACCACCTTCGGACAGCTACCAACCAACTTAACTATAATAGGTACGTCAGTCTTGGTCTTCCCCAGTATTAGGTACTGAGCCAGAACCAAACTAACCAGATGATCTTAAAGAGTCAACAATTGTTTCCTTTTTCGCATGTTTTAATGGGCGTTGTACAGTACAAACAAAGTGTTACAATCTGGAGGTTATTTATATCAACACATGACCTCGGAATTAAGTTATTAAGACATTTGAATTTTAAATACAGTATTTTTAATATTATCATTAAATTGCAGTTATAATTGCGGAGTCTTTTTCTTGATTTCATCTATTTGTACAGTTTGTTCGTACCGGCAAAATTTAATTTCCATTGTTTTAACCAGACAACAAGAAAGTTCGGTCAATGTTCTAACATGCCCGGCAAACGTTGTTCTGCCGTTTTAACTACTCTTATTATTTTTTTCTATATTTTCTCACCTTTTAAACCTTCCCTGAACTTCTACAATTAATTTAAAACCAAAATTAGCCAAGTCGGTTCAGCCGTTCTCGAGTTTTAGCGAGACTAACGAACAGCAATTGATTTGTATATACTTATTATATTTGTATATACTAGCTGACCCAGCAAACGTTGTTTTGCCTTACATATTAGGAATCCATAGCGGACAAACAACATGACACGTAATTTATATAAGACTACGGGATTGTCCTTCCACGCAGCCAAAATGGCATTAAATTTTATATGGTGGTTAAGTATTCTTAAATTTTCTAATTTTCCGCGCAATTTTCTTAATATTTTCTTTTATAAGACCCTTCTTACAATTACAAACACAACAAAAAAAAAACCGAAATTGGTCCAGCCATTCAGGCGTGATGTCGTGACCAAGGAAAATAGGGATTGATTTTTATGTATATATATATATATATATATATATATATATATATACGTGTAAGAGTCTCACAGGCAATATATTATACAGAAAAAACATGTTTTGTTTAATAGAACAAATTCAATGAATTTTCTCTAGAGCTGAACCTAATAAATAAGGTCTACCGATTCTTCAGAATGTTAATATTATATTTTTCTAATAAGTTCTAAATAGGAAGAGACAACCATCGTCTTTACACACCGATCGACATCACAGATCTTAAAGGTAATTGGTATGTTTTCTGCCCGTACTACACGGACGTAATGCATAAATTAACAGGCCTGATACTCCTGATCGGAATACAACAGTGATCTGCGCTAACAGCTTATTGCGGCAGGAATAGGTAATACGTTGGTACCAAACCCAGGCTAAACGTTGCAAATATTTACTACTTATGAGTCGATGTACATACACCACCACCACCAAAAATCAATTATATTTAATTATAAAAAAACTTTTTTAAAATTAGTTTTCAGTTTTCCAATCTTCAGAATTTTACCTATTTTTATTTTAATTGCAGAAATAGAAAGCTAAAAGAATTTTATTTGGGGACTTTAATTTTCAAGTTCTCAAATCTCACTTTGGTATAATACCTAATCTAAAAAATGATTTAATAAATATTTAATTTTTTTACTATATTATACGATACGTGTTTACTACACGTAGATGATTTTCCTAATAGAAAGAGTTAACAGTCGCAACTCGTAGTCGATACCAAATATACAAATGTAAATACCAAATATACAAATATATTATGTCAATGCATAAGTTTACCGGCTATTTTAACTTCCACAAAAGAAAACGACAGTACACCATATTTTGTCTCCTGTATAACATTCTGTTCAATCTCTGACTTATTTGTAAGTCAATGTGTTCAGTCCTTTAACACCACTTTACTTAAAATAACATTTTGAGTTTATTCATCCACCTAGTTCTCCATGTCGTCCGTCAGTTTCCATCCACCATTTTACGTATTCCCATGCACAGCTCCAGTATTTTTTCTCACTCTTTTACAGTCACTGCTATAAGACTCTGAAACATATCCGTCACAGTACTTCACTTTACTCTTTTAAAAAACAATTGAGACTTCATTATCAAAGTCTTTATCAGCAAGTTAGAATTAGCATCCATGAAACTAAACAATTTGTTTTTTTCTTATTATATAATTATTAGAGTTAGTTTTTTTTTTGTGTTTCATCAACTAAACTGTACACTGTCTACCTGTTCCGATTTAATATTGTATTTCACTGCCTTGGGTTTGCTGTAAGATATCTCTTATTAGGGATAAGCTCCCCTTGTGCATTGTTTTCGTTTGTTATTCTCTGCTATGTAATTTTTTTGCGTACAATAAAGTGTTAAATAAATAAATAAATAACAAGCACGGACGCCATTGCGGTATCGATACTATCGACATCTATACATATAATAAAATCGTAGGAAAGTCAAAACTGTACATTGGATATTTTTTTAAAAGAATACTTGGGGCGTGATCTACAATCGATACCGAAACCAAAAATATAGTTTTTAGAATTTTTGTCTGTTTGTCCGTTTATCTGTTTGTCTGTATGTATGTCCGGGGAAAACTCAAAAAGTACTGCACGGATTTACGGTTAGCGAACCTGACTACGCAAGCAACGGGGCTCGGGTTCGATCCCCGACGGGGACAAGCATTTGTGTGATGAGCATAAATGTTTGTATTTCCGGGTTTGGGTGTTTATTATGTATGTAAAAGTATTTATATATGTATTTCTATGTATTATTATCGTTGACTAACACCCATAACACAAGCAAATAATTTGCTTACTTTGGGGTTAGATCAGTCAGTGTAATTTGTCCCGTGAATATTTATTATTATTATTATTTATTATTACTAACAGGTCGGGTCAACATATAGGCTACATATTATCACGCTATCACCTACGGGGAGAAGCAGTGCGGAGTAAACGAAGTCCGCGCGGACGAAGTCGCAGGCAACACCTAGTTGATTATTATAACACTATAAACATTGGACTAGTGCTTTATTACACTTAAAAGTAAAAATACAGACCAACGACGTTGAAAAAAACGCTTAAGGCTATAATAACTTAAAATATATGTATTTATGACTAGTTAGATTTATGAGTTTGGGCTTATAATAAAATAACTTTTATATTTTTAACTAATGGACGTTTCAGCTAAATTACATTGACTGTGGTCACGTCAGTTCACTCGTGACCATTCAGCTATTAGATTAAATTGCTACATAAAATGTTACTGCAAAATTAATAGGATTGAACTCATAAACAATTTGTTGGAAAACATAAATTAATATTTATCTAAAAGTCAGGAGATAACCCTAAGATGTTGATAGTTAATTGTTTCAAACTGATACGGAATTAAACGTAATTTAAGGCGAGGCATCGCGACAAACGGGAAAAAACTGGTTTGCTTAATCACGTTTTTTTTGTATTGATTGTTAAATAACAATTTTACAAAAAATACACGATATACCTGAAGATATAATCTAAAGAATGTGCTAACATATTACATGATAGAATGTACTTTACTCGATCATATAAAATTCCGAAAACAGGCTAAAAAAATCTCTAAATCAAATAATTTGTTAATATTATTTTTAATCTTCCACATGATTTTATATGGTGATATTAAGTTGTAAATACAAAAAAAATGTGCTAAATTTCAGTTTTCAGCTAATGTCCTACATTTATTTATCTGAAAATTAACACGTTTCCCAGCGGTTTCAGAACATACCGCGCCACCCATTTTCTATAGAATTGACGCGCGCCAAAATACCTCGCCTTAAGTAATTTTAATTAGATTATATAAAATATACCAAGTTTGTTTAAACCACGGACCACATGAATGCTAATAGACACGGTGTTGGGAAGGGAAAGTATATCCGCGCATATGAGCAAACGCTCCTATTACTGTCAAAAGTGTCAAATGCTTGTCGTGTCGTGAAAAAATAGAAATATTTGATATTTTATCGTGCCGAATAAGAAGGTAAAAGTATCTTCACGCCCGTATCTCCGAGAAGGTAGGCAGAGATACTTAGTGCCACAATGTGATAGGTGGTCAGCCTATCGCCAACCGGGCACTTTTTCCAATCCCGGGCAACGTTTTTTTTATCAGGAACTTGAAAAAACACTTTATTTATAATTGCCCGACCCGGGAATCGAACCCGACACCGGAACACTAGACCACAGAGGCGACAATAAGAAGGTAAGGCTTAAAAATACCCCTACAATGATTTTATTTTATCGGTAAATACTCGTATTTTAGAGTAATAACTATATTTCCGGGTGTAAATACAAGCTACAATAACAACATGAGAAAATGCCTTGAAAGGTGTATCCAGTTTAATTCACTGATTTAAACTTTTTAAAACGGCTATAACGGTCATTAATTTTTCCCGTATTAGTTTGGACTGCTTTGAAAAATATTAACACATTTAATTAACGAAAACTTACAACTAGTTCCAAGTATGTACATCTATACATATAATAAAATCGTAGGAAAGTCAAAACTGTACATTCAATATTTTTTAAAAGAATACTTGGGACGTGATCTACAATCGATATCGAAGCCAAAAATATAGTTTTTAGAATTTTTGTCTGTTTGTCTGTATGTATGTCCGGGGTAAACTCAAAAAGTACTGCATGGATTTACTTCAAATTTTGTGTGAATATGACTAACAGGTCGGGTCAACATATAGGCTACATATTATCACGCTATCACCTACGGGGGGAGGGGCAGTGCGGAGTAAACGAACTCCGCGCGGACGAAGTCGCTGGCAAGTGCTAGTTATAATATATACTTAATGTTGTGAATACAAGGGGCAATTAAAAGTTTTTACAAGTAAAACTAAAGAAAATGTAGAAAGAATACATTTTGCATTAAATTAATAGCTACACATTAAAAAAAAGTTTAGGTTCAGCTTGCGTTTTAGCTTACATACCTACGTTGGTATCAAATTAGTAGGTATAATGTCCCGATTACACTTTGATTAGTGTGAGTGCGAGTATTTAATGCAGGTGCTTAGTATTAAGCAAAAAATACGTGGAGACAGCCGTTGATTAGTGCGAGCAGATTATTAATCAGCGTCTGTTCATTTTACTACACTGATTACCAATCAGTCGCACTAATCTACGACTGTCGTCGCGTATTTTTTGCTTAATACTAATCACCTGCATTAAATACTCGCACTCACACTAATCAAAGTGCTCTTATAAAGAAAGAGTTTGCCGTGTATCTTGTCTTGTCTTAATCATTCATTTAACAGATCATTATTAACGTCTTGCCAGTCACCATAGCCGTTATGTTTCATGAATAATTGAAGTCTCAGCGAAATGGATTGCACTATTCAACAAAGTCATCAAATATCTTTGCACGACCCACTATCTATACATATAATAAAATCGTAGGAAAGTCAAAACTGTACATTGAATATTTTTTTAAAAGAATACTTGGGGCGTGATCTACAATCGATATCGAAGCCAAAAATATAGTTTTTAGAACTTTTGTCTGTTTGTCTGTTTATCTGTATGTATGTCCGGGGTAAACTCAAAAAGTACTGTATGGATTTACTTCAAATTTTGCATGAATATTACTAACAGGTCGGGTCAACATATAGGCTACATATTATCACGCTATCACCTACGGGGGAGGAGCTGTGCGCAGTAAACGAAGTCCGCGCGGACGAAGTCGTGGGCAACAGCTAGTAGATAATAAAATGTAATATGAAAGGCGAAGCGCTCAACACTGGGCTTGAAGATGCTATTCATTAGATTCGCTTTGGCATTGAAAACTTGAAATTATGTTGCAACGTTTTTACTTCTGTAACATTGGACCTTGGAAGCACCTAGATAGCAAATAAGTCGAAGACTCCTGATGGAAAGAGACAACCATCGCCTGTAGACATGTCAATGGTGCATTGCTATTAATGTGGCGGGGTGTTAATGCCACATGCATAACCAACCAAGCAGATGGCTCTCATGATGGAAAGAGTCAACCATCGCCTATAGACACCAAAAATGTTAATGGTGCGTTGCTATTTTGTGGCGAGGTCTAATGCCACATGCATAAGTTTACCGGCTACCTTACTCTCCAAACCGGATCACGACAGTGACAAGCACTGACGCAATTGCGGCAGGAATAGGTAAAGCGGTAGTACCAGACCCGAGCGAGACAATGCAGAACTCTACCACCTAGTAGTCACGATGGCAGTGACTCGCATAGCCAATCGGTCGCCTTTTACAACCTGCCTGGCAGAACGGCAGTTGGTCTATTCTTCAAAGGAGCCCGGAACCAACACGGGGAATATATCCTAAATAATAAATAAATAAATTGTTAAAGGTCCGGCCAAATTTTCAGAAGCTGTTCAGAATCGATTTTATGTTACAAAAAATATACTTTAAAAAATTCAAAACTTCATTTTTGTCCAAAACACAAAAAACAAAACGCATGGATATAATTTTCATTACGCAAAATTTGAACTGAAATATTGTTACGTACTCGGGTTCGCGATTGTAAGGAAACACCACTTATATTAAATCCGTGTATTTACACAACACAACACAACGTAATACTAAAATACACTTTACACCCTAGTCACTCGCTATACTATCACTGAACTTAGAACACTACACAATAAAACACTTCTCGCTTCGCACTGGTCACTTGATGTATCGCTCTCGATCGCTTGATTTAAAAACTGCCTTGTGTTTGTCAACACCTCTGTATTTATAGGCAGGGGAAAGTCCTAGCTGGATCCAGAAAAATCTAAATGTATCGGGAAACAATGAATCACTTCTTATCGTAAACATGTTATGAGTCATAAATCCTAGTACACGCTACTTTCAACCTTATACCATATCCCATAAAGTCCACTATGGCGTAGCCCAGATCAACTATTTGTTTGTCAATAGGAGTAGCTATCTCTTTCTTTTATTTCTAAATAATTAGCGCGCGCGCTCCAACTCTACACGCTTCTAGATTATTCGTAACAATATTTTAGTGCCTTCAACTATAGTACAACTGCAACTAGAGTACATTATAGTTACTATCATAATTATAGGTAAATGTAAAATAATACACTCCCAGTATTGCAGAGTTCATTCACGAGACTCGATGCATCCAATTCATGAATTTAGTGGAATATTTTTAAACGAATATTTTTTTTATTACTTTGTAATAATTTTACATTCATAATTAAAACGCGCTTCCATTTCAATTTATTATATAACTCTAAAATTTGGCTGGATATCTCGGACTGGTGCGGAACAAACTGTCCCGAACCATTCCGAGATATCACGTCCGTGAGGTGTCTATGTGTGCATTGTTCGAATATTACTTGTATGTACATTGACTACTGTTAGTCTCCAGTATTCTGTGTCATAAGTGCCTGTTAAGCAGGTCATACACGCTAAGGTGTAACTGACTGATTTGCCTGCACAGTTTAACTGTACAGGTAAACCAGAGCGTGAATGTCACACAACTGCACAGGTTTTGTACTCAGGTCTAGTTTATCTGACCAGTTAAACAGTACAGACAAACCTGTTCAGTACACCCTAACATGTATAACCTTTTTTATATCATAAGATAGCACACAAGTAAATGGGTCTCCTGATGGAAAGTGTCAGCCATCGCCCATAAACACCAAAGATGACAATAGTGCGTTGCTATCTTGAGGCGAGATCTAATGCTACATGCATAAGTTTACCGGCTACCTTACCCTCTAAACCGGAATACGACAGTGACAAGCAATAGCGTCAGTATTGCGGCAGGAATAGGTAAGGCGGTAATACCAGACCCGGGCGAGACAATGCAGAACACCACCACCTAGTAGCCACGATGGTAGTGACTTGCATTGCCAATCGGTCGCCTTTTACGGCCTGCCTGGCAGAACGGAAGTTAGCCTATTCTGCTAAGGAGCCCGGGACCTACACAGGGAAAACCTAATAACAACGTGTTTAAATGTTGATTTCAATAAAAAAATGTTGACTTTGACTTTTTTAATTTGAATTAGATGCCTCATATTCTTGTCATGTGCAATGACTATTGAGTAATACACATTTTCATTGCGAATGAATTAAGTAACGGGACATGTTTACTCAAGTTTTGTTCCGCTAAAACCGTTACATCCGCTAACTATTATGCTAGTCTATTATCGCTTGCTGCCGACACAAATTGTTTTTTTTTCACACAAGGCTATAGACATCTGGCAATTCATTAATTTCTTTTATAAAAAAACCGGCCAAGTGCTACTTACATTCGCGCACGAAGGGTTCCGTACCTTTAACTATAAAAATGGGTAAAATGCATATTGTTGTAGGGTTCCGAAGATGTCCATCACAATAATGCGGACTAAGAAGCCTTTGCTGTTTCATACCATGAACATTTAATCTATGTAACGTCAATGACAAATATGTCCGCAACCACAGATTTCTGCAAGTACATTTTATAAGTTACTTACTCGAAAACTTGTAAAGTCTTCGAGGCCGTGATAGTTTTCCTTTTATATTCATTATATTTACTACTATCGTGATTTTTTCCCACCCCCAGAACCAACCATTTAGCTGGCAGATGGGGGAACACTTGACTCTCAACAAAAATTATTTATTTAATACTCAAGAAGTACACGATTTAAAAAAAAGGTGTGTGTGCGATTCACACACGATAGAAGTGAAACTAATAGAGACCGATAATATGAAATAGTATGTATATTTCTGTCTCATTCTTTACCGGCTTCATTCTACACATTTTTGTATTTTTGTCTCTGACCTGTCGTTTTTCCGTTGCATCAGGTTTGAAATCACAACGATTCTAAAGAAGTTTCACTTCAAAAGTAATACGTAGAAACTACCACCTATTAGCACTTTAAAGCTTCATATTTCATAATCTTAATCAAAAAGTTGTTTCAACAAATCTACAGTATTTGATTTTATAACCTATCCAACGATACCCCATATGGGGCAAATGAGAAAAAAATAACATTAACACTTTACTTGTATAGGAGTTTCCCTAAAAAAGTATTTTTCATGATTTTATGTTACCACTTTGTTGCCATGACTAATGTTATGAATATTCATGCCAAATTACGGCTTTGCTTAATACTAGACTAAGGATCTCTGCGTTAGACTGCGCAGTGCGCACGGACGGACGGACATTACGAAACTAGAAGGGTTCCTAATATACTTCGGAACCCTAAAAATAGCAAAAAATCACGTTTGTTATTGTGTATGTTGTACGTTTATTATATGGGAGCCCACTTGAATATTTATTTTATTCTGTTTTTATTATTTGTTATAGTTAGCAACAACGGAAATATATCTTCCGTGAAAATTTTGACTGTCTATCTTTCACAGTTCATAAGGTACAGCCTGGTGACAGACAGACTGACAGACAGCAGAGTCTTAGTAATAGGGATCCGTTTGTACCCTTTAGGTACGGAACCCTAAGAAGTACGTTAGTACATAGAAGTCTTTGATAAAAAAATACTATTTCGCATTAATCTCTTTTAGTTCAATTCTGAAGTGTCTCTTTTTCTTATTTTTAAGTATAATGTAAAAAGAACTTGAAGAGTATGTATTAATTCATACCCGTGTTGATCCGGACCTCCTTTAAAGAAAAGACCACCTGCCATTCTGCTAGGCAGTTCATAAATGGCGACTTAACGTGGCACCACCATCGTGGCTACTAGGTGATAGAGTTCCGGAACGTCTCTCCCGGGCATATGGTACCACGGCCACCGCCTTATTTATTCCCGCCAGAATAGCGTCATTGCTTGTCATTGTAGTGTTCCAGTTTAAAGGGTAAGGTAGCCGATGAACTTATGTATGTGTCTTTTACATCCCGCTACACAGATAGCTACGCACCATTTTTTTCATAGGGGGCCATCCATAAATTACGTCACACGAATTTCATATTTTTTGACCCCTCCCCTGTCCTTGTCACAGCTGGTCACATTTGTTAAGCCGAGGTGGGGGGGTGGGGCTACCTAGTGTGATGAGTTGTTTTAAAAAATGTTACATAATGGAATAATAATCTCATTCAATTATTTTTTTAAATTTAGTGTTGTATGGTTGTAATATTTAGATATAAAATATTATATTTAAAAAAAATCTGATGTCATAAAATTTAGGACCCCACCCCATCCCTTGTCACACAATGTCACACTTCATCGACCCCCTCCCTCCCCCTTAACGTGTGACGTAATTTATGGATGGCCTCTAGGATAGCAAACAATTATAATTATAATAGATTCTTCTGATGAAAAGAGATAATCATCGCCTATAGATCTTAATGGTTCGTAAGGTGCGTTGCTACCGGTGTTTCTTTCCTTCAAGAGAGTTTCATCTGTTTGTTTGCAATACTGTGATATAACAAACGTAGGCTATGGTTATGGCTGTCCTTCTAATTCTAGAAACTAACAAACAGGTGAATCGTGAGCTTGAAAGTCTGGTGATACTTTAAAAAATCTTAAAATCCTCAATCTTCAATAGACCTTATGTTTAATTATACATATAAATACGGGTATTATAATGATAGAATGACAACGTTTCTACAAGAGCAAGGTTAACCGGTAGAAAATGTCTTTAGACGTTAAGTTCGCCTGTTGTATATTTTGTGCAATAGTTTAAATAAATAAATATAGAACTACATATATATACATAGAAAAATGTGATAAGTATAGGAAAACAATATAAAGTTAATAATAAAGTCGTCTCTGTGGTCTAGTGGTCCAGCGATGGCGTTGACCACATGAGGTCCCGGGTTCGATTCCCGGGTCGGGTACATAAAAAACGTGTTTTTTTCAGTTTTCTAATAAACACAAAGTTGCCCGGGATTGGAAAATGTCCGGTTGGCGACCTATCACATTTGTGGGACCAAGTATCTTCGGCTAAATGTGGGTGCACTGTTTGTACTTCTGCCTACCCCTTCGGGAAACGGGCGTGCAGATACTAAATACATTTTATTATTTTTCACATTACATAAGTTATATTATAACATACGCACGTTAAATTACTCTTGAAAAATAATTTACCCTCTCTTTTAGACAAACAGCTCATTATTCTCTGTTTTTAGTGTTCATAATCAGATTTAAAGCCAAAGCACATAATTATTACAGTAATTATATTCAATGTAAAACACCATTCTTTTTTACGGTTCTTTCAAATAACTAAAAATACGTTATATTCTACTACTTAGTTTTAATCTTCTATGCCAAAAAACTCAAAAGATCCGCTTCACGTTTGAATAATTTTTTCACCAAATTTACATGCCTAATTTAAATTATACTCAGAAAGATAAGATTGTTACATTAACATATAACTACATACGTTTTATACAATTTGGTGAAATTTTGCTGTTATTTGAAATCTGGTGCCTTCAAATTCTATGTGATTCTGTAACAATTCTTATATTTTGATAACGCACATGCAGTGTAGCCAACCCTACAGCTTTAACTGTAGATCTACAGTTTTTTGGAAATTCTTTCAGTTTTTAGTTTAGATCTCGTAATCTACAGTTTTTTACTTAAGATGCTAGTGTCATCTATTTTATTACCATGTATACTAAGTTAGCTTCAGTAAAACCTGCTATTATCCATCGGAGTTAGTAGTCAACCAATTTAATAGATAGCTTTAGTGGTTGACAATCATATATTGTTTCGGTCGATGTCTGTTTTACCGATATTTTATTGTTTATTTGTTAGGTAATCCCATAATTTATATTGTTTTTAATTCCCTTTCAATAGGAAGGGAATTAAAAACCAATATATTCTTATTCTTATTATTGATATCATTAAATATATTCTTATTATTGCAATAATTAAATAATACAAAATATTAAAGAGATAAAAATGTAGATTTGCTGTTTTTTAATTTGATATTTACAGTTTTTTATCAAGCATGCATGCAGCATGCAGTTTTGCTCTCTGCTGGGGTTGGCAACACTGCGTACATGTGTTATTTTATGTTTATCGTTTATTGACGTTTTAGATGTTTTGGTAAAATAAATTTGCCCTTATTTGGGATCTGATTTCTTCGAATTCAATGGGATTCCTTACCAATTTATATATTTTAATAATAAACGTGTGTTAAGTTTAAAGTTTCCGGACGTTTTAGATAATATGGTGAAATAATGCTTTTATATGTGATCTTGTGTATTCGAATTCTATGTAATCCCAAGGAATCCGATTCTTATACTTTTATATACATAGAAGTTAACTTGAGTTAATGTTTATGGACGGTTTAGATAATTTGGTGGTATAAAATTTTTTGTTACTTGTAATTCGTCTTCGAATTCTATGTAGGTAATTCCAAGAAAACCGATTCTTATATTTTGATACAGGTACATAAAAATTATGTTAAGTTTAATGTTTAACAGGTGATTTAGTGGAAAAAATTGCTGTTATTTGTCATCTCGTGTCCACATACAGTACGTATCCCATTTAATTCAATTCAAACTTTATAGTTAATTATGTTGCCTCAATGATCTAACGCCTAAAGGTACCGTATTTAGTATAGACTATAAACGTAGACTATAAAATGACCTATCTTAGGTTTGCATGCCGGGTCAGGCACATTATGGGACTTTGATATGGATTATCGTGCTTGCACTAGTTGCATCTTTGCCGAGGAGTACCTCGGGAGTATGGGCGCAACTGTATTTACAACAACTTTCCAAAAGGGAGGACGTTCTCAATTCGGCTGCATTTTGTTTGGTTTATTACCTCAGAATTCTCCGTTTTAAACCGATTTGGAAAATTCTTTTTTTATTTGAGAGTGACGTATACTAAATTTCGTAAATCTATGAATTTCTCAGGAACTAAAAGACGTATCTAGACAAAGACAGTACAATCCACGAAGACGCGCCTCACCAATTTTTGGTTGTGGGATCGCGGGCTGCAGGGATTTTGATTTGAATTCCGAATGTTAGTTGTGAAGCGTCAGCAGTTCGATGTGCATAATAAGTAGTATAACCATAGATATATTAAACGTCGTATATTCAAAGAATACAACCTATATCGCGAAAATTCAGACGTATCACGAAAGTTGCTCTACTATATATTTTTTTAAATGTCGAAAAAATCTCAGCTTGTTTTACTTAAAAGCCAAGTATATAAATGACATTTACATTGTTTAGAAGTTTGTAGATACTAAATCATATAAAAATAAGCAGAGAAAAGTATTTTCATTTCATTTAAAAGTAGGAAATTTTACTAAAAGATTTCATTTCATTTTAAAAAATAAGTAAAACTAATAATGTTTTTTTCTTACTTTAAAAAGTCGATGATTTTATGAAGAAAGAAGCAAGTAACAATTAAGCAGAAAAACTCACGAATGCGTGTTGGAAAACTGCACAGGCTGTAGGAGTATCTGAAACTACAATTGACTAAAATTTTACGCGAAAGAAAGGAATATTCTAATACAATGAAGCAAGTACAGTATCTGATATAAAATTGAATATAACTATGGAGATGGATTCGATAGTTCCTACAATCTCAAGTACGGAGCGTGCAACAGAGCCGACTACGGAAGTGGATATTAAGTCTGAAAATGAAGCGAGTACATCACATTCGAATTTAGTAGGCAGAAGTGCTTCTAGTTTTACATCACCTATGAATAAGAGAAAAGTATGACCTCGAAAAATTAATTTAGAAGAATTTGATATTAGTGTAGTCCGAAGACCTATCCAAAATCATGTTATAGAACATTGTCAATTTCCAACATTATCACGACTTAATATTCTTTTGAAAGACCGTATACAATTTTACAAAAAAAACAACCCTAAGAACATTGTTACGTAAACTTGGTTATAAATGGAGAAGAACTGAGAAGAACAGAATATGATATGAAATACTTAAAACAGGTAAAGTCTTTCGTAATACAGGTAGATCGATAATGTTTACAGATAAGTCGTATATTCATACCAATCACGTGCAAAGAAAATCTTGGGCCGACAAAGGTTCTAAAACAGCAATAAAATAAAATTTTACAAAAGGAGTGCGCATAATTATAGTGCATGGCGGAAGTGCAGAGGGTTTTGTACCAAATGCGTTGTTGACACATAGAGCAGAGATTAAATCCGCAGAAAACCACGACAACACGAACACATAAAATTACTTAAAATGGCTAAAAGAGACACTTATACCAAACCTTGTGATTAAATTATCTGAAAACTGTGTACTTATAAAATAACTAGCTGCACCGAGCAGCCCGCTACATTTTAAAAACTTCATTTTAACAACACCGGAAAAATATATAATATAGTATAAAAAGTACCCACTGTGCTATTTCAGGTCTCTCTGCCTGCCAATTTTCATCCAAATCTGTTGAGTACTTTTGGCGTGGTTGAGTAACAAACATCCGAACCAAACTTTCGAATTTATAATATTAATTATAATTATATATTAATAAATTGTAATTTGTAGTACTAGTTGAATATATTTGTAATTTTCCTCTGTATTATTTTCCTGCTTTTATCATATTTTCCTTGATATAATTTTCCTTTATATTTTTATGATTTCTATGCTCCTACTCACGTAATACTTTGTATAATAAAACGTATTCTACGCAGCTTTATAAGATTACGACTTGTTTGTGAGTTATTTATATAGCTATGTCCGAATATTTTGTCCCCATACGAATCCTCCCCTCCCTCTCGTTTCTGGGTCTATATTTGTTCATATAAAAATACTACTTATTTATGTTTTTTCATTACTATACATATAATATATATTATATTCACACGTTGACTTGCGTTATTATTCTAAGTGTTTAAATATATATTTAAAAACCCCGTACACAGCTTCATGTCCCAAATTCACTTGTTTGTGCGATGGCTGTCAAAAACCGGCCAACTGAGAAACGGACTTGCATACATAGGGTTCCATATATACTGAGGTTATTTGTATGAGGAACCCATTTGAGATTTAACTTTCTCACTTTTATAGTATTATTATTGCGATATCGGCCTGCAGTAACATGCATTCTGTAAAAAATCAGCTGTTTGGTTGTATGTCCGTGCAAAAAATAAAGCTCAGTGATAGACAGATTGACAGTGCATGATTAATAGAAATACGTTTGTTACCCTTTAGATACGAAACCCTAAAAATATATAAACATCAAATTGCACGTACATCAATTATAGAAAACAGAATACTATAGATATAAAAAATCATGCTATACAAGAAATATAAATACAACCAGTTTCTACTAAATAATGTAAAAATGATTTATTAGAATATTGGCCGAACTTTTTAAATAAATTTTGCCACAATCCCATATATTTCACCCGCACTAAAAGCAATTTGTCAAATCAGCAGGTTGCAAGCGAATACACTGTTAAAATGGGTTTTAGCTCCATGGACTAGTTCCATAATAATAACTAGCGATCGTCCTGTGGTCGAAATTCGATCATAGATTAAACAATAAAATCTGTTATAAAATTTCACAACAGACTTTAAACATAAATATATTACTATAGATACGTGTATATTATCATATAATCGTATGAATGAATGTGTGTAATGTTTAATAATTTATATCTAATCAAGGATTTAAATACCGGTATTTTCTGGTAACGTTATTGGTCGCGGCATGACATAACTTTACCATCTTATTCACAAAATTTAGTAAAGTTTTCAAATTCTATTTTACCCAATCAGTTTGTATTTTTTTGTCAAGTTTAATTGAGTATCGCCTCTGTGGTGTAGTGGTCCAGCGTTGGCGTTGACCACATGAGGTCCCGGGTTCGATTCCCGGGTCGGGCACATAAGAAAAGTGTATTTTCAGTTTTCTGATAAACAAAGTTGCCCGGGATCGGAAAGTGCTCGATTGGCGATAGGCTTGCCACCTATCACATTTGTGGGACTAAGTATCTTCGGCTAGTCGTGGGTGCACTTGTTGTACCTCTGCCTACCCCTTAGGGGAGACGGGCGTGAAGATAATTTAATTGAGTATTCAAAAATTGGAGAAAGTTCTTAACTGATATTATCACTAATTCAACAACCTGATGGTAAGTGATCACCGCCGCTCATGGACATCCACAATACCAAAGGTCTTGCAGTTGCGTTACCGGCCTTTTAAGAATGAGTAAGCTCTTTTCTTGAAGGCCCCCAAGTCGTATTCGTTTGGAAACACCCCTGCCGGTAATTAGTTCCACAACAAAGTAGTGCGAGGCAAAAAGTGCCGAGAGAAACGCGCAGTTGTTGATTTCCAGACATCGAGTTGGTGAGGATGGAATTTCAAATTTCGACGCGATGTCCGATGATGGAATTTGGCGGCAGGAATTAATCCAAATAACTATGTGTTTGAAAATAATTTCGTTACTGAGGTATCGCTGCAGTAATAACGTTATGTATCGTAAAATAAGTTATGTTATCTGATAACGTTTTAAATCCTTTTATCTAATGACCACTCCTGTCATTTTATTTTCCTTTCAATTATGTATTTGAAATCGAGATAGCTAGTATGGCCGCACCATTGCAACGTGTCACCCGCGTTCGCCATCATTGCTTTGTAAAATTGTTTGAACCACATATTTTAAAATTTAGTTCAAACATTATTATTAAACTAGCGATCGCCTGTGGCCGAAATTCGGCCATAGTCTAAACAACAAAATCTCTTTTAAGATTGGCAACAGCTGACTTTAGCAGTAAAGAAAAAAGCACCTTAACATGTGTGTATATTATGTAATGTTTATTTTAATTAATTTAATGTATTTCCAATGCATTTTATTTAAAAATATTAGTTTTCTGCGGTCCTCTCCAATGTAATGATCTTTAACTGTACCTAATTTTATTCCCTACCGTTCTCGTAAGTGGATCAAAAAGGGGTAACAATATCTTGCTTCACGTATTAATACTAATAAAACAGTGACATGCAGCGAATTTTATTATGTACCTTAAATTAAGGTGGTGGTACCTAACACCTGCGGGTCTTTACAGAACTCTCTAAGAACCACGATAGGACTGATATATTGGGTCTTTCGTAGTTTCTTGCGAGATGCATGGTAGTAAGGCAGCTTCAAAAGTACGTCAAAAACACACGTCATGATATATATAATATACCTATATATTAATAAATCAGTGACATGTGTTCTATTGTGTGATATTACGCATTTGGTTAAGCTATTGGCAATTATATTTTAGTGCGGTATCGCCGCGGGGGTAAACGCTTTGAGTCAATTGATTGAGCAATGTGCACGAATCCATTTTATCTTAATTTCGGAATCAGCAGGCCTACTCTTGAAAACAATATTAATCTTAAACCAATATTGATAAAAACAATAAGTTTCGAATATCGTCAAAAAACGGTACTCTTGAAACCAACATTGCCCACATTGATTTAGTATAGTAAGGACCTAATTATTGGAAATAGATGTCATCGTTACACGTCAAGCTAGTGTTACAAGTGGAAATTTAAGTACAGTTTTAAACAAAATAACGAATAAAAGCAATAATGTGTAGTTCCAAAAAATTTCGAAATCCGTGTCGCGCTGTCGCCGAATCTAATAATTGAATATAGTTATCCAGAGTACGAAGTACTTCAAAATTCATTAAATATTCATTTAAAATTGAAATCGGTTTTCAAGAGTAGCCCTACAGTTAACATCAAACACTGACTAGTTTAAAATATTCTGATACTTTTGAATCTGCTTCTACAAAAAAGTGATTAATCCTTCAGCAAAACATAAGTATTTGTAATAGAAACGTGCATTTGTTTAAAACAAATGCTGAAATATTAGGGAACACGTAGGTACTTTAGAAATAGTAGAAAGCTGCATGTGCCTTGGCAAAAACTCAATATTTATACGAAAAATGCATATTGTATGACAATTAATATATACATTAGACAATCATATCCATGCTTCCATACTAATATTATAAATGCGAAAGTAACTCTGTCTGTTTGTCTGTCTCTTCTTCACGCCTAAACTACAGAATCGATTTCGATGAAATTTGGTACAAAGATAGTTTGAAATCCGAGAAAATCCGAGAAGAAAGAAAACATAGCATAGGTTTTATCACGGAAATCTATAACGGGAACAGGAACTATTCGGGTAAAACCCCGGGACTTTTATTTTAGTAATTTTCCATGCAGAACTCTACCACCTAGAATCACCTCTAATAGAAAACCACAGTATAATGGAAATGTTTTTTTTTTTTGCTGATAAGTTAAAATGTTAATCTAAGAAATCTCTTATTGTGTAATTTAAAAAAAATGTTAATGTAAACATTTTTATAGAACAACAAATACAATTTGTAAATTGTAAGAAAAACATGACAAGGCCGCTGAGTTTCTTCCGCCGGATTTTCTCAGTGTGCAGCGGCATTCCGATCTGGTGATAATTCTAAAAAAATCGACTTGTCAAAAGTGCATGTAAAAAATAAAATATTTCTTGGATAGGTTAATAAAATGTATTTCAATGTAAATAAAAATAATTTGATAAAATTTCAATTCAATATATAACTATTACTGTAAATAATATCTAGAAATGTGTAAATAAGTAGGACCTATAAATTCTTAAACCACTTAGCACATAATTATTTTTAAACACATATTTGCGCAATATGGTAGAATATGCTGATAACTTATGATTATTTTAATAACTTATATTTTTGCAAATAAATATTTTTCATTTCATTTAATTTTATGGACTAGTTGATATACATGTTGACTGATAAAAGATTGTACATATTGAAGGACACGGTGGTTAATATCTTAAGCACAGGTCATAAGTAAACAAAAAAAAATGAGAATATTGCTTAAATACATGGTAAACTAACGAAATGAATGTAGTGATGTTCAAAAAGTTTGGCCACCACATACTGTACTAACGAGCCTAGTCGCGAGTTTGGTAAACAACTATTTACAAACATTGAACTAATTATGAGCCGTGCGCAGGTGTCCGTATACCTTAACCAAGAGCTTAACCAACCTTAATCTCTTCTCTTAATAAAATCCTACGAGCACTAGGTTAGGTGATCGTTAATAAAATTGAATATTTTAAATCAAATATGTGTTGTGTAGGATAGTTACAAAGAGAAATCTTTACTGTAAGCCTCTTACGAGGTTTAATAATTGTAGTTAAAAAGTCGTTTTGAGAAAATATTACCATGGTCGTTAACGGGTATTAGTACGTGGTCCCACAAACTTTTTTTATTAATAACAAGCTGAATTTTTGTGAACAGCTTCGTTTTGACGAGACAACCATCTTTTCTATCTCAAATCGGGTAACTAATAAAGTATGAAAATTTTGAAAATGTTTGGATTTGACAGAGGCGAGGCGATTAGGCGATTACACAGAGGCGACTAGGAATCACTTACGTAATAAACAAAATATGTTAAATAAAACTCTTCCTCTTTTTTATCCGATGACTTTTACATTTTGTGTGAAAATAGATATGCCAGCAGGGCCCCAGCATGCGTGGCCCCCACAGCCCTGGCTTCCGGAGCTCGTCGCAAGCCACGCTATTAGTGAGAAATAAAATAGAAACATTAGATAATACTGCATCCCATCTACCATATCCAGTCTCGGGCTTCGTGTTTGTGGCAAGCAAAGCGGGCATTTCTGGCTCAGTCTGACCATGTGCATATTTTCACAATACATACATCGTATTAAATCTTTTACCTAGTAAAAAGAAAGAACTGACTGTCAAGCGTACAAAATCCATACTAATATTATAAATGCGAAAGTAACTCTGTCTGTCTGTCTCTTTTTCACGCCTAAATCACTTAACCGATTTGAATAAAATTTAGTACAAAGATAGTTTAAGACTCAAGAAAGAACATAGGCTAAATTTTATCCCGAAAATCCCACGGGAACAGGAAATATGCGGGTAAAACCCCAGGATTTTATTTTAGAAATTTTTCCATGCAAACGAAGTCGCGGGCACAGCTAGTTTCATATAAAATTGCAGCCTTGCTCGCTCCACTGTCACGTTTTTCGACAGGAAAGCTAGTTATGAAAACTCTACACCTATCGTTACTAATGCTATGGTTCAGTTTAGGAACCCGGGCTTGCGGGGAGCAACCCTGGCGCTTTTGGCCCAGTCTGACTCTGTGTATATCTTTACAATACAAATATCTTATTAAATCTTTTAGGTCTTATTATTATTTCTTCTTATAGAAATAATCGTCAAATGTACTAATTTTTATAAAAAAATGCCGTTCTGCTTGTTCCGTATTCATAACTTTTGACACAGAAGCTAGTTACGAAGATTCTTTTCTTCAGACGGTACTACTACCATAGTCCAGTTTAGGGCTCAGGGCTTGCGGAAAGCAACTCGAGCTCTTCTGGCCCAGTCCAACTCTATACATATCGACGGGTCCTAACTTCTACGTTGTTGTAACTTAAAAAATGCGATTTTTGTTTTATTCATGAAAATGGCTCCACTTTTTATAGATCTTTTAATAACACGAATAATAAAAGTAAAATTTCTATTAGAAAAATTCATCTTCTAATAAAAATTTCATTTTTATTCTTCGTGTTATTAAAAGATCTATATAAGTGGAGTCATTTTCGTAAATAAAACAAAAATTGCATTTTTTATGTAACGACGACTTACGTATAACCCGTCGATATCTCTACAATACAAATATTAAATCTTCAGCCTGGTAAAGAGAGATTTTATTGACAAACTTACCACTTTTCATACAAAATAGCCATCTTGCTTGCTCCACATTCATAACTTTTAATACGTAAGCTAGTTAAGAAAACTCTACACCTCCGTTTTGTGCTACTTATTTATCAAATGAAACTGTAAAATACTAAAATCAATTGACGGCTACATAATGGTTGTCTTTTGTCCAATAATATTTACATTGGAAGGGCGATAAATCTATGAGACAAGACATGAACCGATCTAAAGGGTCGCGGGATCACCGCCGCCGCCCACGGAATTATCCGACGTCTCGCGGCGCACCGCACAAACAAAACGTGTTCTTCAACTAAACGCTATGCTAATGTAATGGGGCTCCATTTAATCACGGCCCACGGCTAATTTCAAATTTTCAATGACTCGTTCGAGGCAGCAACTTTATTAGATGAACCTTCTTATAAGGTATGCTTATTAAATGTTAATTGTGATTTTGGCATTTGACTATACATCTTATATACAACTTCATTTCTATTATTGTAATGTTCATCATTGACCTTATTGCTCATCAAACGACGAAAAACCGAGGAGCTTCTTAATTTAACGCGTGTAACCATGCATAACTTTTTATAGAGTAGACCGATTTTGACCATTTTTTTATTAGAATGGGTATACTCCGAGGGTGGTCCCTTTTTTTCTTTAAAAAAATCCAACCATTAATGTACGAAAACAAAAGATGATTGTACACTCAATGATTTTAATGTATGATCACGCATAAATTTTCGTCGGTTTAATTTTGTGTTAAAAATATATTATTTATTAAACGAATTATGCTCTTACTTCGCCTTAAGCCCCGTTTTCACTTTGATTAGTGCGAGTACAAGTGTTTAATGCAGGTACTTAATATTAAGCAAAAATGAAGACAGCCGTTGATCAGTGCAAGTGATTAGTATTCAGCGTAGTAAAAGTGAATAGACGCTGATTACTAATCACTCGCGGAGATCAACGTCTGTCTTCACGTATTTTTTGCTTAACACTAAACACTTTAAACGCTTACACTCGCACTACACAAAGTGAGAACGAGGCTTTAAGATAAATGGTATAATTATTACGTTGCAAGTAACGTTAAAGATAAATGGTATAACAAGTAATATTTATTTATTTATTTTTATCGTTGGATAGCATACAAGCAAGTAGCTTTCCCAATAAAAAGATCATGTAATTTATTAGATTAAATCAAATATTGTCACGCTGATTCACTTACGTGATAAGCAGAGTGAACCAACTTTTTCCCCGTGTTGGTCCGGGCCCCCTTTGAAGAATTATAGACCATCTACGATTTTGCCAAACAGTTTGAAAAAGTTAAACGATTGGCTATATGAGTCACCGACATCGTGACTACTAGGTGGCAGTTTCGCAACGTCTCACCCGGGTCTGATACCACTGTCTTACCTTTCCTACCGCAATAACGTCAAAGTATCTTCACGCCCATATCCCCGAAGGGGTAGGCAGAGGTACAACAAGTGCACCCACGATTAGGCGAAGATACTTGGTCCCACAATGTGATAGGTGGCAAGCCTATCGCCAACCGGGCACTTTCCAATCCCGGGCGGCTATGTTCTTCTCAGAAAACTGAAAAAACACTTTTTATGTGCCCGACCTGGGAATCGAACCCTGGACCTCATGTGGTCAACGCCAACGCTGGACCACTAGACCAATGAGGCGACTGAGGCGACGAGGATAATGTCAAAGCTTGTCAATTTCGTGTATCGATTTGGAGGTTAAGATAAATGGTATACTTATGCATGTGGAATTAACACCCCGCCACGCGGATAGCAACGCACCATTAATATCTTTGGTGTATTGTTGTCTCTTTCCATCAGGAGAGCTGCTTGTATGCTATCGTAAACCAAATGCATATAGGCATTCGAATTAAGCTCGGTTTGGACTAGCGCGTGTTTCTTGCTATAACTGGGACCGGGAATGCACACACACATGCGAGGCACAAGGTTTGCTACCACATGCTACTACCAGACTTCGAGCTACTGAGGTTTTACTTTTTGAAGATAGTCCCGACACAACCTTCGTAACATTTTCGCATGATTTGTGGGACTCTGTGTTAAAACCCAGAACCTCGTGACCCGAGCTAATGGGAAAACATGTAGAATATGATTTACAAAAATACGAGACTGTTAATTTCATCAGCGATTTTGTATTCCATACGTGAAATAAATATCTGTGGCCTTAGCTCAGAAAGTGATAATTACAAAAAATAATTTTACATGTATTATGCACAATGCATATGTATTATTATGATCGAATGTAATATTCTGTTTTTTAACTTATCTTAAAATGTTCATAGACTGTAGAAGAGTACAGTGTTGATGGAGATATGCCTATCTGATCAAACGATCCGTTTTTCGCAATGCTAATTGTATTATTAACATTTTTTAGCAAAAAGTGCACTTATCATGGTCTGACCAATGGCCACAGATATTGATAAGTTGCATTTCGTATTGTAAAATATTCTCCGGTACACGTTTAAGGTGCCTCAGTGTCAATTTTCAACAATGCTAACAAAAAACTGGTTTCGAACGATATAAATCTTTTGGACGCTTTGTTTTTACCACAAACAACATAAGACATCTTGTGTTGTCACATCATTTATACAAGATCTTGGCTTCCATGCTTCACACTAATCAGGGATGTCGACTGAATCATAAAATGTCGATGCTTTATAAATTATCATTGATACAAAAATCGATAATATGAATATTGAGTTTATATAATACGTATGATCTGCCTCATTGGAATTTTGGTTATTTTGTTCGTTTGAATTCATTAAGTTTAGATTTCGTTTTTGGATCCGAGCAAAAAGAGGTTTTCTTCTATGTATGAAAACCGTAATATCGACTAAAAATCTGTTACAGAGTATCTAAAGAGTCAAATGAAAGCTATATTTTCCGGGCCGCGCCTCCGTCACTAAATCGCTAATTCAGATACAGAGACAAAATTCTCGACGTTTTAATGTGCTTTCTGTAATAAAGTTATCATGTGTGCCGTTGTTCTGGACGCAGACCAATAACTCAGTTTTTTTCAAATTCCTCCAATTTGTTTTTTTTTGTAGTTCACATTTAGTTTTCCCTTTTAGAGTGTTCTTTTTTACTGCAAAAACATCAGTGTCTGTCACTACCATGCTATGTATTAAAGGTTATTCTAGACGCTCAAGTACACCAATGCATTATTAACTTTTTAGTGCCTATTCTATAGATGGCTGCCAATAATGCATATCGTTTGCGATTTTGTAAAATATTACATGGTGCTGAATAATTAAAACGACAATGTATGAAGTTGAAACTTTGTAGTCCGTAAAGGCAGCATTAATGGACCATAATAATATTATAAATCTTATTTGCCCCCTGTTCAAGCAATAAATAAATTAGGAAGATAAAACTAGCCGAAGTGCATTATTAGAACCGTTTACTTGTTTGCTAATTTCTATCTACATGACGTAATTAAGGACGGACGAAGAAGGTAGGAATGAAAAGCTATACACGAGTAAAATATCGTTAATATCATGTCCCTGCACTGTTCTCGTCCATTTCACAACCAGGTTTGCATTTTCGCTTGCAAACCGGTACGTGGCGAGAATGTGTACACTGTATAAATTGTTGTCGACTTCAAGTTGTACTCAGTAATGTACTGATTAGAATTCTCTTATTTGCTTAAAGGTAAACGCACACAAGTAAGACCAGTACAGCATCGACAGAAGGTATCTGATTTTTGCTTATAACGAGCAATGGTCATCAAACAAACATGCGGCGAAGGAAATCCTAAGCCAGGGTCATCAGTCAACAAACCTGTGAATCGTGGTAAATAAAAAATAAAAGTGTCTAATGACATTTGGTGTTTTCCGTCTACGCTCTAGTCTACACCGAAAGGGAATGGACATAAAATTATTATTTTATTTTTTATTTAAAAACTTTATATTAGAGATGCTACTTATAGTAATTTTGCAGAATACCGAATATCCGGGAAGACCCTTGGCCGAGGTGACGAATATTCGGCGTCGGTTTTATTAGTCACAATCGACATAGCAACACGGACTGGTAGGTCGATGCTAGTCGCCTATTGGTTAAACATAGCAACATAATAATCTTGCTGTATTGTATTGCTATAAATATTCAGTATCTGATTGTCCAAAGAATTGATGTCTTGTATTGCTATAAATATTCAGTATCTGATTGTCCAAAGAATTGATATAAAGAAATGCTAAAAAAATTTTTTTCATTCATAAAAGCTTACCTCTGTTAAATAATAAGTACTAATTATAATGTTTTTTTTTAATTCTTTTTTTTTATTAGGGACTTATGTCGCTATGTCGATTACGACAGTCCCATCGGATTAAGCTAATCTTAGGTTAAAAAGACGGTGGTAGGCCTTCCTTTGACGAACTTATACACATCAAGTGTTGACTCGGATGTCGGTCTACTAAGAATGCTTTGTATAGGACCTACGTCAAAAATATTAATTTGTCTTCTTGCAATTAATGCCTTTCGCTCTCTCTTGTTCTTGGCACATTCCATTAAAAGGTGATGTATGTCCTCTACTTTTCCACATACATCACAATTAGGTGAATTATTCTTCATAAAGTTAGAAAAAAGTATTAATTGTAATGTTTGTTTAAATAAAAATATGTTCATTTTTTATACTAATGAAGCGGTATTTTCTAATGGTTAGATATTAGGGATATTATAATATTCTAACACCAAAGAAAGTCGCCAAATAACGAATAGTATATTCGTGGCATCTCTCCTTTATTGTACACAACAAATAATACAAATAAAATAGGCGAGATGATATATAATTAAGAGATTTCATTTATTTTTTAAATAATACTAGCTATTGCCTGCAACTTCGTCCGCGCGGACTTTGTTTACTCCGCACAGCTCCTCCCCCGTAGGTGATAGCGAGATAATATGTGGCCTATATGTTGACAAGACCTGTAAGTAATATTCATACAAAATTTGAAGTAAATCCATGAAGTACTTTTTGAGTTTACCCTGAAAATACATACAGACAAACAGACAAAAATTCTAAAAACTGTATTTTTGGCTTCGATATTGATTGTAGATCACGCCCCAAGTATTCTTTTAAAAAATATTTAATGTACAGTTTTGACTTTCCTACGATTTTATTATATGTATAGATGAGACGATAACTATGTATTTAATAACTTCAGTATTGCAAATAAATGATTGTAGAAGTTATTAAATGCAATCAGGTCCCAATATTGCTTTGCATGATGATTTGATGAATGATGATGGTACGGTAAAATAGCTAATGGTTCAATTGATGTAGGGTTGCCATCACGCCGATTTTGTTTTCCTTATTGTCTGGGAAATGTCTGAACGAAATTTTGTACAACGTCCAGACTTTGTCTACAGTCTGTGCGGTCGCTAGCAGAAAACTAATTTATTCTCCCTTTCAATGGTTATGTATTTTTCTAGATAAATATTTCACGACAGAAGCTCTCCGTGTCTGTTACAGAAATCTTGAATTCATTTAAAAAAGTAATATTATTTTAACAGCTCGGAGTCTCATATGGTGGATGTTGAGCACGTTAAGCCGTCGGTCCCGGTTTTCGCTAGAATTAGTCGATAATTGTCATCAGGGACCTAATTCACGTAACAAAACGGCAATCGAATTGAATCTTTTAAGCGTCTTACACATTTTCTTACATATTAAGCCACGTCGTAGCACGTCTCGACGTTCTATTTTATGTATTGCAGCGTTGAATATTGCTGGCTGTTGAATGTTGGGGGGGGGGGGGGATTGGTCGAGTGGTTAGCAAAATTGACTACGCAATCAATGGGACTAGGGCTCGATTCTCGATAGAGACAAAAATTTGGATGATGAGCATACATGCTTGAATTTCTGCTTTTAGGAATTCGGTTGAATAGGTAGAAATGTTTTCTTTTTATAATGAACCGAAGAAGTAACAGAGTTTATCGTTTTGACATGTATGTATGTAACACTGTATCTAGTATTTGGATTGAATAATATTTGATTATAATAATCTATCAGGCGTCCAAGCAGATATACCAAATTTCTGAAATGTATGTATGTTTTATGTTTGGCTGCAAATATCTCGGGAACTAAAAGCCATATCGAGATAATGCTTTTTGATTTAAATCGGGTGTATTCCAACTAAGGGAATAGTTTAAGTTTCATCAAAATCGGTTCAGTGGTTTTGAGATATGATTACAGTCGACAGATAATATATAGTTAAAGTCATTTAAAAGTCGGTATATTTTTTAAATTACTTTAAACAATAGTACGGATTAAACTATAGTCTTATCAAAAACTTTATAATAGTAATTGCATGCAATAATAATAAACATCCTAATAATTTTTTGCGTACATAATAGCATTATAAGACGAGATATTTTAGTTACATAGAGACTGATGGCCTCATAATAATCATGAACTGATAAATTCCATAGCATAAATTAGTATTGTGTTAACTTGACGTTAACTCGATAATGTATATCGGGAGATTATAATTTGAACAGAGATTTATTAGCTTTAGATTTAATTAGAAACAGAATTAAATTATTCAAGCAATAAAGATTACTAATAGTTTCAATAGAGCCAACACAGCCCCGAGCCGCACGCCATCTCGCTTGATTAAGGCCAATTACGTGTTCACGCGATTATACTGTCGCTATTCACGAATAACCCTTCCATTTAAAATGAAGCGTCTTTTATTACTGTGCTAGAAAATGCTCATTGCCTTTCCATATTTATACAGTACATTTGGCATTCATAAAGCTATCTTATTATTTAGAGCGTACTTAATAAAAAGTAATAAGTTTCATTTGTGCACTTTTCTTTCCATAACATTAACAGCATGTTTATTTGAGACCACTTTTCCTCGCGACTTCTTTCACATAAACCACACAGATTACTTTCTTTTAAGTAAGTAACTTCACGCCGTATCCCCGAAGGGTAGACAGATGTTCAAACAGAGCACCCACGATTAGCTGAAGGTACTTAATCCAACAATGTGATAAGGTGATAACTCTATCGCCAACCGGACACTTATCCAATCTTGGGCAATAAAAATTGCTACTCAATTTACTTAATATGTGAGACATCAAAATGAAATCATTGCTCTCGATTGTGTAACGAATCGATAAATTATATGCTGAATCATGTATTTGGAGCAAAAATTGCTCATAAAATTGGCTTATTTTGCGCCTAAAAAACTCAGCCCCCAAATAAATTTCTTTCTCAATTAAATACATTTTCTATTCTATCTATAACTTATTTAATTAGAAGTTCGCCGTTGTCTTGAAAACTAACAGGGGAACATTCGAATATTAGTTTTTGGGAAACTCTGGTTTAAGTTTTCAAAAAATTCTACTGAACAAATTTATTTTATTGCGATTATTTTGACTCACCGTGGAATCTATTACCATTTAGATTTCATGTTGATATAATATTATTGTATATTCTAGATTTTTACTGTACGAGTCCAACTTGACCGGTTCGAATGCTGCATTGATCAATACAGCAAGTCGTTTTGCATTGCGACTCATTCATATAATTCCAGGCTAGATTCGTATAAAAATCTTATATTAAATGTTTAATGATAATATCTAGAAATGTCTTCAATTTTTAAGGGATTCACAAAATTGTATATGACGACGTAATATTTGTAATGAATTCCTACAACATATTAACAAAAACTCATTAATTAGATTATACGCAGTAAGTATTTGACTTACTGCGCACTGATTTTTATTCGGTGAGGTTATTAAAATAAAATGAATGCCAGCCACTATTGTTGTACAAGTTTAAAAAGAAGAAAAAATAATTGAGGACGATGCGAATCGATCAATTGGAATGAAAATCAATCGATTGTAACGATCAGAACAACCAGGGCGACATGAACTTGTAGGAGCGCGACGGTGCGAAGGTCGGTAGAACCAGTTTGGCGGGACGCTGCAAGGTGCCGCCGGCCAGGTTAAGTTCACTGTATTAGCATCATCGCCCGCCCTTTCATGTCTGCTTATCTCTCAGTCTAGGCGATTTAAATGAGCCTATTCAATTTTACCATGAACAGCCCCCAGCGTTTTGAATATGTTAATGTCAACTTGAGCGCGTCGAGTGCATTGAAACAAAACAATACAATTCTGCGTATCTCATTTACATTTTTGAATTCGTCATAAAGGAACATTTATGACAGATGCGACAAAAAAATCTAAACTTTATAACAACTACATTAAAATAATCTCTCCGTTTTCCATCTCATAATTCCAGTTTTTTCTCTAACTCTTTTACGATTCAGGCAATAAGGCTTTGGAATTCATTACCACTTCAAGTTCGCATGAGTCAATCTATAAATTCTTTTAAACACAATCTAAGGAATCATTATTTGTCTATTCCACATTAATATAATTTGTGATTTGTTTTTTTTTCTCTTATTTTTAAATGGATCTTACGAGTTCGTATTTTTTTGAGCAACACGTACTCATCTCAAGAGGTTAATATCATTTAGTGTTTCACAGTAGTTATATATATTTTTTTGTTTTAATTTCTAGTAGATACCTAACGCTGTAAATAATTTAAGTGCCTGTCTTTATATTGCTGAAGTACTTTAGGTTTCATTAATAGATGTGTTTAAATATTTTTAGTATATTGTACACTTTGACTTATATTAATGGTCAAGTATTTCACTTTACCGGGTTGGCTGTAAGAAATCTCTTTTTTAGAGATAAGCTCACCTTTTGTACCTTTTTAAAAATACTGTTTGCTGTAATTTTGTGTGTTGTTCTATTGTGTACAATAAAGTATTAAATAAATAAATAAATAAATAAAAATTAGTATAAACATAGGGGTGGTCCTGAATTTCTAATTAATTATTATTCTCCTACTCATTAAAACACAATTCAAAAGGGTTGTCTAAGTAATATATATTATATAGTTACTTTATCTTTATCATAACAACATTCATAAAATTTATTACCTTGTCCCGGCTACGCTTATCTGTGGCTCAGTTATAAGTCAATTGAAAATGCTTAGAATTTTCTTACCGCAATAACTCAATCTCTGAAAACATTTTATTTAATTTTATTCATTTACGGGCACCTTTTGCGAATCGTCATTTTTAGGATTACTATCGGATCGGAACACGGCCACACATTGCGCCAAAGCTTGTCACGGTTTTTTTACAATTTCGAGCGTAAGATAACCAAAAAACGTATGCAGGTGTTATTACCGTCTTCACGGATAGCAACACCTCCTTAACATTTCTGATGTCTATAGGCGGTGATTGTCTCGTTACACAATTGACTAATCACTTGTACTTTAATTTCACATCAAAGCTTTATTTTTAGTATATCACTCAACAGATTTCACTTTTTAAGCATCTTCAGGAGGTATATTTACATCCTGAAGACGCTTAAAGAGTGAAACCGGTTGAGTGATATAAAGCTTTGATGTGAATTTAAAGTACAAGTGATTAGTCAATTTTAGTGAAAAATAAACAAGTGATTAGTCAATTTTAATGAAAGATTAATGAAAAATAAAGCTTTGATGTGAATTTAAAGTACAAGTGATTAGTCAATTGTGTAGCAATAATGGAGTTATACCAAGTGCCGTCGATGGAAAGTATAGAATATGTTGTCTCTTTTCATCAGGAGAACAATCTGTTTGTATGTATCTTATGATTTTTAATTTATTTGAAAAAAATGACCAAAAGCTAGTTGTTCGGCAAGGTTAATACCAGCTGTACTCAGCTGCTCGCTGTGTGATAAAAGATTCCGTGAAACCCACAGGAACAATTTATTTCTCTAATGTGTTTAGTCTAGTGTACACTAGACTTAACAAATCTCACCCAAAACCAATCGTTGATTCATGAAAGAGTATCAAACATACACACGCGCTCATACACAAACAAACTAGCGTATACACATGAACCTACTGAGTACTGACTCGCCACGCCGTCGGTTTATGGATTTCAGTTTTAAATTAATCCCAGGGAAACATTAAATATTCCTAAGATAAAAAAATGTACCTATGTAGGCAGGTAAAGATTACCTTTATTGCCTTCTTTATTGCAAACTACACTACACTTTATTGAAGTCACACATACGTTAGACATTTTTAATATTAGTTGGATTAAAGGGATTAGTGCAATTGTAATAAACAAAAAAGGTAAATAACGTTTTGCTGCTGAAACCACCGAAAGTTATAGATGCAAATATCGCTTAACAGACGGTTTTTATAGGCCTAAAGGGCCTATAAAAACCGTCTGTTTTATAGGCGTTTTCACTTTAGTTAGTGCGAGTGCGAGTGTTTAATGCAGGTGCCTAGTATTAAGGAACAAATACATGAAGACAGCCGTTGATCAGTGCGAGTGATTAGTATTCAGCGTAGTAAAAGTGAATAGACGCTAATTACTAATCACTCGCAATAATTAACTGCTGCCTTTTTTTTTGCTTAATACTTAGCATCTGCATTAAACACTCGCACTTGCTCTAATCAAAGTGAAAACGGGGCTTTATTTACGATATTTATCAATAGAAAGAAGAAAAAAAGAAAGAAAATATTTATTTGCAAGAATATGGGTGTTACAAGTTCTAAAAAAAATATCGTAAATTATAAAAACTTAATAAAAGTATAATTCAAAGAGAAATACCGAAAAATAACCCAAAATATATCCAAATATTTAAAAAATATTTTATAGAAAAATCTCTCGTAATAAACTCCGTTTCTTTGTCGGTTGATAATATTAGGTTTCGGCATTCGTCCGTAATGTGAACGTAAACTTTGCCAAATTTCATGCTCCCCGTTCGCGTTATTGTAGTAAGAAGCAGTACAAAGTTTATACTTCGTGTAATCACTATACAGACTTATATAACATGAATTTAATCTAAAAAAATCAAAAAACAAACTGCAACTCTTCTATTACCTTTGGTTACAAATGTAAAAAATTTAGTTGTTTTTTTTTTGTCATAAGCAGATGCAGAGCAGATGGGTCTGCTGATGGAAAGAATTAACCATCGCCTATAGACACCAAAGATGTTAATGGTGCGTTGCTGTCTTGTGGCGACGTGTAATGCCACATGCATAAGTTTACCGGCTACCTAACCGACCAAACTGGAACATGACAGCGACAAACACTGACGCTATTGCGGCAGGAATAGGTAAGGGGGTGGTAACAGGCGCAGCCGAGGCAATGCAGAACTCTATTTGTTAGTGAGTCGCATAGCCAATCGGTCGCCTTTTACGATCTGCCTGGTAGGACGGCAGCTAGCCTGTTCTTCAAAAGAGCCCGGACCAACAAGGGGGAGAGTTATTTCAAAACATTAATAGATTTGTCGATTTCAACAGTATCGAATTTACTTTGATTTCTATTAACCTCCATCGTCTGCACTCAGGAGAACTTTGTCATAAAGATTACTTTAAATCAAATAACCATTAAAGTAAGATTCCATTGTTAAAAGATTCACACACTTATTATTTAACTAGCTGTTGCCTGCGACTTCGTTCGCGCGCACTTCGTTTACTGCGCACAGCTCCTCCTCCGTATGTGATAGCGTGATAATATTTAGCCTATATGTTGACCCGACCTGTTAGTAATATTCATGCAAAATTTGAAGTGAATCCATGCAGTACTTTTTGAGTTTACCCGGGACATACATTGACTTTCCTACGATTTTATTATATGTATAGATTATAACTAAATAACCAGCTGGTTTCACATAATCCCTTAATATTTTCATTTTTTATTTTTAGTATTTGTTGTTATAGCGGCAACGGATATACATAATTTGTGAAAATTTCAGGTTTCTAGCTATCATGGTTTATGAGTAACAGCCTGGTGATAGACAGACAACGGAGGCTTAGTAATAGGGTCCCGTTTTACCTTTTAGGTACGGAATCATAAAAACACCTTTTCTATGATAACCTGAATAGTTAGCCATATAGCATGAATTCTACTTCGCATTTAATAAATAGCTTGCTATTAAACCTAGTACAATAGACGTTTAATAATAGCTAAGCCGTTCACTTAACTACATTGCCAAAGGAACGCATAGGCCTTTGTGTCTGCTGTTTCAGAGGCATGCTCCAGCATATTGCTCACTGGTTATTATTACTAGTATGATAAAAACCTGCCATTGTTTTACTGATCACCTAAAACGGATCAATTGAACTAAAGAATTCGTAGGTATTTTAAGGTACAATTATAAAAGTTTTATCATTGACATGAATGTAAAACAATTTACGAGTTTTTTTTGCTGTGTAGTTAACATTTAGCAATTTTATTTGAAGACTCTTTAAACTCTATGCAGTATGTTAAGTAATTTTACAGCTATGCCAGATACAGAAAAAAGTATATTAATTTTAAATGAAATCTTATTTATTTGTTTTTCTTTAACTGGCAAGGAAATTTAGCGTTACAGCCAACTTTATAACATCATTGCTTAAAAGTTAAAATACATACTCATGAAACAAATTGATGTATAAATACAGCAAATAATTATCAAAACCATATACGAAAAATAAATATCAAAACCATTAAACAGAAAATACACACTCATGAAACAAATTGATGTATAAATATACAGAAAATAAATATCAAAATCATTTAAGCAGTTTATTCTATTATTGGTCCTAGTCCTCTTTAAAAAAAGAACATCTGCCGTTCTGCCAGGCAGTTCGCAAATGGCAAATGATTGGCGCTATACAAGTCACTAGTCACTACCATCGTGGCTACTCTACTAGGTGGTAGAGTGTACGAACTAGCATCTAACCAGGATCTTGTACCACCGCATTACCTACTCCTGCCGCAATAGCGTTAGTGCTTGTCGCTGTCGTGTTTGAAGGGGAAGATAGCCGGTGAACTGGAAGCGACATTGAGAACCACACGGATAGTAACGCACTATTTACATCTTTGGTATCTATAGGCGATGGTATTGTCTTCAGAAGAGTCATCTGTTTGTTTCTTATCTTATAGTATAAAAAAAATATCTTTAAGATAAAAATAGTAGCAAAACTTTGTTCATATGCCGAATTATTTACCTAATAAAAATGGTGTTTCTAAGCAAACGTAACTTTATTATTAAATACCTAATAAAAATTTAGTAGACATAAAAATATTTCTTCTTTATATCATAAAAAGTTAAGATAACCAAATTACATATTGCCGTAAAAGTAGAATGTATCTTTATGACCACGCGTATTTAAACTTATGGCTGGGTGAGCCGTAATCTATCCGGGAGAGAAATTAATTATTAACTCTTAATGACTAGTGGAGGCATTCTAATTTAGGAAGTTTAACTTGTTTGAGGAGATTAAATACATTTTTTTCTCTACAATAATCAAGATATTGTATAAATGCTTGGTAGACGTATTTTGTAAATTTGTATAAGTTTTTTATATATATGCAATTAAAAATAGCAGTCGCCTCTGTTGTCTAGTGTCGGTGTTGACCACATGAGATATCCGATCGATTCTCGCTTCGGACAATTAAAAAGCGATTTTTCAATTTTCTATTAAAACAACGTTGCCCGGGATTGGAAAGTACCCGGTTAGCGATAGGGTGCACTGATTGAACCTCTGCTTGCCTCTTCGGGGATACGGGTGTAAAGATAGTATCTTTACTTACTTAAATATAACAAAGTGATCTGAACTTTATAAAATAAATCGGGATAAAAAATGTTATCATTTCTATTTAACGATAATATTTCTGCATTATAAATTTAAATCTGCTCTCGTATTTCTTATTTTTTGTATAGTTCAATTTTTTGCCGTTTAATTTCTTTTTTTTTACCGTTTTTTTTCGCTTACCATTTCACCTAGTAATTCTGGCATCTTTACTATTCTACATCATAGTTAATGCTGTGGCATATTTTATGAAAGCTTTGGTACTAGGATTTGCCACTGTACCTTCAAAGTTTCAAAGATATGCCATAATACTATTTCTAAATGTTATTTACTCACTGGCGTCTTGTTGATACACTTTTAAAGTAAAATCTATAATTAAAATTAACTAGTATCAGGTATCTCTTTAATAGTTCAGGTTTTTTATTCGTTACAGTTACATATAGTGTCTTTAATGCAGTTTACTCCGGCTTCCGATAATCGTACAAATAGTTAATCGTATCGAACAAAATAATTCAATGCTCGCATTGTCATTCAATCCGATTTGCGAGTTCACAATTGTGTCCTAACCGCCACAAACTCCGATGTTTGATAACGATATCCTTTGTTTAATACAGGACAAAATCTGGAGGCAAGAGTAGCTATGGTTTCCATAACAACACGCGCCAGTTCCCCGCACCCCCGCCTCTATATCGATCCGATCTCCCTTCCCCCTCGCGCAACTCCAAATCAAATTACACGAACGAAGCAACCGGCTGGCGGCTGCCGGCATACTACTCTGTAACCGCGTACCCTCACAGACTCAATCAACTTTGTATTGGCGTAATAGTATTTTAATTCTATTGCCGCTTTTGACTGCAACCCCCATAATTGCTTGTTTGCAAATTAGTTACACATAATGATGCCAGCACTCGCATTCATTGGACGCTAATATACCCATTACTAACCAACTAATTACAGTGATTTCAATTAGTACTTAAACTATTTTCAATAGGTACTAATTTAAGAAGACCAGTTTAGGAACCGCTTGCACCAAACTATGTTTACTTCTAAAATAAATTTAAATAAAAGACATTTAAAAGTATTTAAATGTGTAGTTTGGTTTAAGGATTTAAGCAAACCTTAGACAAATTTTCTATAAGACGGTCTTATTTATTTTGTTATTGATCATTGATTATTATTATTGATTGTCATCGTTAAAATTTCAGGATACTGTTTATCCACCCCACGTGTTTGTCCAGGCCCTCTTTGAAGAATAGAATAACTGCCATTTCGCCAGGCAGTTCGTAAAAGGCTCAGGAATTATTGACTGTACGTGTCACTGTCATCATGATTACTAGGTGCTAGCTAGAGCTCCACAACGTCTCGTCCGGGCAGGAATTGCGGCAGGAATAACCACCGCCTTACATATTCCTGCCATAATATTGTCATTGTCGGATTTCGGTTTTGATGGTGAGGTAAACTAATGCAAAAGGCACTATCACTTCGCCACACGCATAGCAACCCACCATTAACATATTTAGTGTCTATAGGCGATTTGCTATTGCTATCTTATACTCGTTTATAAAAAAAAACATACCCATAAACACAAAGGCTGAAAACTCCACTTTTCAACTGACTTGAATAATTTCCCCAGTTTTCAATTCGGTTGTACGTTTTTTATGTTTGTTACCTCAGAAGTTCTTTTATGAACCGATTTGAAAACCATTTTTTACTTGAAAGAGTATACTTGCCATTTTGCCTCATTTAAAGCATATAGATAAAGGATTTCTTAAGGGAAATGCGCCCACCTCTCGTTCCCACCACTGTAACTTCTGTAAACCAGAATCAACAGCGGCAACCGTCCTGATAACCACTGAGTTGCGAGCTCAGGGTGCCCTGAGGAAAAGATAAGCTGTCTTGAAACCCGCAACGAAATTAATCAGAAGTATTTATGAGGTGTAGGACAATACATCCCGTTACATACATACATAGATAAAGGATTCCCAAGATACAGAAAATTGGAAATCGGTTGTTGCAATTTTACTACGTTTAAATTGTTACGTACATATAAGTAATATACAAACGGAAGATACCGCTTCAATTTGTAGGTGCAATAGTTTTATTATGGAAAGTAGAAGCAGTAATAATTATGAGTAGTACCGTGCATTTATGTGATGAGATCAATGACATTTTACCGGCGAGGGAAGAAAATTAATTTACTTAATGCAATGACTTCGGACTCGCTTGGCTATTTAGTACCACCGATTACCGGAATATAACTCCTGCCGCGATAGTGTCAGTACGTGTCAGTATCGTTTTCCGGCTTAGAGCGTAATGTAGCCGGTAGACTTATGCATGTGGCATTGTCATCTTTGGTCATCATCTATAGGCGATCATTTCTCTTTCCACCAGGAGAGCCACCTGCTTGTTTGTTATCTTATGATAGAAAAAATCAATAGAAGTCGCGGGTTACAGATAGTATGATATAATGCAGCATTCAAACGTATTTCGCTGTATTTTGAGGCATTTGGCTCGAATGCTGGATCCGGGTAAATCAGTTCTAAATATTTCTGTGTTTTTCAAAAAACAGCTCTATCAGGGTAGCAATAGAAAATTAGTAAAATTGAATGAAAATCATAGAAAAATTTGTAGCTAATTTATTGCCAATTAGTTACCAAAACAATAGTTTTGTTGTTTCAGATAATCTCAAAAAAAAGATAGCATGAAAACTGCTGCTTGCTGGCATGAGTATTAAATCGAATTTCCTGTAAGAATTTGTTACTTATTTGTTTCTGAAACCAAAAAAAATAGTACCAAAAAAAGAAAAAACTTTTAGTTTCTGAAATTTCGTCAAGTAAAATATGTATTTTCGTGTATTTTTGTCAATGCTTGTCACTGTCATGTTCCGGTTTGTAGGGTTAGGTAGTCGGTAAACTTATGCTTGTGGAATAACCATTTATTTTTTTTATTTAGGATAAACAGAAGAACTTTCAAAATTGGTGAAAATCAATCGGGGAACAAGTATAAAAAATCGATGAACTAAGAACCTCCTTTTTTAACTCAGTTAAAAAAACAGTTTCAAGTATAAGCTTAGTAATTATGCTAACAAAATAATTAAAAACTTGAGGTTCTTAAAATTAAAATGTACGCCTTATAGAGTGTAGACGCTGTACAGCAATTAGTTCCGCATATCGTACGGATAGTTCTTACAACGGAGCTATAATTTTCCTGCTCGGCTTCAACTTGACTATAATCGTACTTGAGAAATAATGTAGTACTTGAAATTGAGCCGTGTTGCGTGCTATTTACTTTTAAATATATCGTTGCGATTTTCTTAATGTTTTATTTAACATCATTTGAAGGGCTAATTGCATTAGGGGTTAGCCTAATCATCTCAGATTAAGGTCCCGGGATTGAGCCCGAGTTCTGGGTTTAATCCCGGACCTTAATCTGAGATGATTAGGCTAACCCCTAATGAATCGGACATCATCATCGGGCTTTTTTTGTATTATAAAATAGCAAACAAAAAGATGACTTTCCCAATGGAAAGAGGCAACCATCGCCTATAGACACCTTTGCATGTGACATTACCATCCCGGTACACGGATGACGCCTCACGCATAGCTGTTATGCGCCAATAATACATCTATATATATAATAAAATTGTAGGAAAGTCAAAACTGTATATTGAATATTTTTTAAACGAATACATGGGGGGTGATCTACAATCGATATCGAAGCCAAAAATATAGTTTTTAAAATTTTTGTCTGTTTGTCTCTATGTAAAGGTAAACTCAAAAAGTACTGCATGGATTTACTTCAAATTTTGCATGAATATTAATTACTAACAGGTCGGGTCAACATATGGGCTACATATTATCACGCTATCACCTAGCGGGGAGGTGCTGTGCGGATTAAACGAAGTCCGCGCGGACGAAGTCACTGGCAACAGCTAGTATTATATATTTCTATAGGCGACGTTTTCTCCTTCCATCAGTAGAGCTGATATGTTAGTTACTTTGTTTATAAAAAAAAAACTACAACTGGGGCTTTCGCGTCAATGCCAGTATCGCTAGAACTTCTCTATTGTATAGATATTCTTATTTTCTAGTCATTCTTTAGTAGAGTAATTTAGTAAACAAGAATATCAAGAAAGCATTGTTCATTTTGATAGTCGTTTTAAGGCTTAAGTAATTAATTAGCGTCAAGACTAATGATAAAATTGGTAAATCGTCTTAAAACAGCGATTCGAACGTTTAAAGTCTTCATCCTTGTACCGCTTCAAATCTGGTTACATAAACGACATCGATCGATACGGGGCTCAGGTTTGATCCTAAACAAGTATTTTTGGGTGTGGGTGTTTATTAAATATATGTATTACAGTATTTAATTAAAATATGTCTTGATAACTTGATTACACCAGTAAAAATAGGTTTATTTCTTAACAAAGAATTACAGGATTTATTTACTTGTCTATTATTACTACTAGCTGTTGCCAGCGACTTCATCCGCGCGGACTTCGTTTACTCCGCACTGCTCCTCCCCCGTAGGTGATAGCGTGATAATATGTAACCTATATGTTGACCCGACCTGTAAGTAATATTCTTGCAAAATTTGAAATAAATCCATGCAGTACTTTTTGAGTTTACTCTGGACATACATACAGACAAACAAACAGACAGATATACAGAAAAACAAAAAAAAAAAGTCTAAAAACTATATTTTTGGCTTCGATTTCGATTATAGATCACGCCCCAAGTATTCTTTTAAAAAAATATTCAATGTACAGTTTTGACTTTCCTACGATTTTATTATATGTATAGATTACGAATTTATACAACACTGCTTAAAAAACAATGTACATTGGCGCGCAGAACCTACACGTGTTAAACTTTTGTCGTAGGATCTGCTAACCCTTCCGTTTATACATATTATGCGCTAACAGTGAAGTGTGAAATTTGGCACAGTTAAAGTTAACATTACTACTATACGGAGGACTGTAGAAACCTAATATTTTTGAAATTGTATGCATTATACATTAAGAATACATGAAATTATTGAAAGTATTACACACACTACATTCATTTGACATACAATGTAATATTAGAGATTGCCGGATCGTTAAAAATGTCCTTTTTTATATCATTAGATAGCAGACAAGCCGATGGCTCTCTAGATAGAAAGAGAAACCGTCGCCTATAGACACCACAGAAGTTAATGATACGTTGATATTCGTTGTGGTAGGATGAAAATACCACATGCTTAAGGCTCCCAGCTATTTTAATTTTCATACTAGAACATGACAATGACAAATGCCTATTTTTTCAAAAAGCATAAGTTTAAATATTACAAATACATCATAAACAAATCATATTATTGGCGAAAAGATGGAAACTCCCTCTCAGTCCAGAAGGCAGCTCTCCTGCTCCCTCCGCTCTCCAGTCAGTGAGTGTGCGTTATCACTTATCGATGTTAAGCACACACGTCATGTTCGAAATGCAACAAAAAGGCGCGAAATTTTAAAATGCCAGTCTTTAGCCAGCGCCGACCGCACGCCTGTCTAAACCCAAAATGCCTGACAGACTCTACTCCCTTGTTAATCCGGGGCCCTTTATAATAAAAAATAGATCCCCTGACTTAAAAAAAATAGATCTCCTGCCTTACTATTGCATCTCGCAAAATGCGATCACCGATTTTATATGTCACTAAAATGCGACAGACTACTAACATATGTCACTAACATCATGACTACTAACTACATATTAGAGTTCTGCAAAGTTTCGATCTGCGGGTATATCACGTAACTTGCAATGCGCAATTATCGTAATTGTATAATCATTGCAGGTCACATTTTATATTAGTGACAGTCGTCGTCGCTTGATTATTGTTGGTGTTGTGACATCCCAAAAAGAGCTTCCAAAGCTTCCAATGACAAGCACGCAATTGTTGACGTTTTTTAAAGATTTTTTTCTTTACGTTTAAGAGTCATCGCTGATCGCTGGCGGAATTCAAAAGTTAGGTGATACGCCTGCCAGTTTAGTACCACCTGTACCTGCCACGTACTTGTCGCTGTCGTATTCCGGTTTGGGGGGTAAGATAGCCGGTGAACTCAGGCATGTGGTATCTTTGGTGTCTGTAAATGATGGTTTTGTCTTTCTATCAGGAGAACAATTTGCTTGTTTGCTATCCCATGATAATCTTCCTTACTCATATTATAAATGCGAATATGGTTTGTTTGTTACGTTTTCATGCGAAAACTACCTAACCGATCATCATGACACGTATACGACCGAAGCCGCGTATATAGTATAAAAATGTCTACAACAAATCAGTTTTAAAAATAAATTGATTCCTTTACCACATAATCTTGCTACCTTTACATAGTATAAAACAAAGTCGCTTCCACTGTATGTTCGCTTATATCCTTTAAATTACACTTACACTACACATGCAGCATTTAATGCAGTTTATATCAGTAAACAGAATAAAGAATTTTTATATGTACAATACATAATATGATAGAAAAAAACTGAAAAGTTTAATGATTTGTCGTAAAAACAATATTTTTGTGCGTTAACATTGCACCCATGCAAAGCCGGGGCGGGTCACTAGTATAACACATAAATATGATATGATGAACCGTTATGTATCAATTAATTTTATCGTTATGTATTAGTCGGCGTTTTAACAGTTGGTGTTTCGTAATAATTGTGACTCATCAAAATGCAATCACAATACAATAATTTATTAAGCAATTTTTAATATCGATGCTTGTTATTAGGTAATTTAAATTTCATGTCTCTCTGTTTTATTTGCAAACATACTGAAAATAATTGAAAGTTTGCATTTAAATGAATAACGTTTGTGCTAAGCCCGCGACTTTGTCAACAATTTTAAAAATAATCTTATATTTTGTAGTGTATTAATTATTACAATGGATGAGTTATATTCTACTACACCGTGGAACTTATTGCATTTAAATGAATAACGTTTGTGCTAAGCCCGTAACTTTGTCAACAGTTTTAAACAGAATCTTATATTTTGTAGTGTATTAATTATTACAATGGATGAGTTATACTCTACTACACCGTGGAACTTATTGCTAGCGGATGTGTTTCCGAACTAATAAGACTTAGGGACTTTTAAGAAAAGAGCTTACTCATTGCTTTAAAGCTGGTAACGCACCTGCAAGACCCTTTTGTTACAGCTGTTCATGAGCAGGGATGATCAGTTGCCATTAGCGTAACATCATAATAACACACATGTTGCAGAAGTTTGATCAAAATCAGTTCAGTATTTTGTGCATGAAATCTATATTATTATTATCTATATACATATAATGAAATCGTAGGAAAGTCAAAACTGTACATTGAATATTTTTTTAAATAATACTTGGGGCGTGATCTACAATCGATATCGAAGCCAAAAATATAATTTTTAGAAGTTTTGTCTGTTTGTCTGTATGTATGTCCGGGGTAAACTCAAAAAGTACCGCATGGATTTACTTCAAATTTTGCATGAATATTACTAACAGGTCGGGTCAACATATAGGCTATATATTATCACGCTATCACCTACGGGGGAGGAGCTATGCGGAGTAAACCAAGTCCGCGCGGACGAATTAGCGGGCAACAGCTAGTAATATTATAAATGCGAATGTATGGATGTTGTTACTCAGTCACACAAAAACTACTGAAGGGATTTGAAATGAAATTTGACACACAGGTAGATGATAACCTGGAATAGCACATAAGCTACTTTTTATCCCAAAAATATTAAGAGATCCCGCGGGATTCGCCAAAAACTTTTTTAATACAGCGGGCTGCACGCTGTAGCTAGTATTATTAAAAATGTATCCGTCTGTCTATCTATTCAAACAAACTGACGCGTCTAATAGTAATAAAATGACGCTTAACTAAATAATTGCCTCCTTGCTGATCCAGGCCTCTCTTGAAGAATAGGCGTCTTAGTACGACATCTAGTAAATTGCTCGCAAAAACCGAATGTATCACTGAAACTGTTCAGCAACGTCTAGCCTGGCTTTGGAATAATGAGATCTTTATTTTAAAAATATCTTGAAAGACGATTTCACTAAAGAGAAGAATTAAAGTAATTTAAAAAAATTACCGATTTCTAATAGCCATATCTCAAAAACTGCTGAACGGATTTTTATGGAACTTAGACTGTTCCCTAAACTGGAATATACCTAATGTAAATAAAAAACAGATTTATCTCGATATGGCTTTGAGTTCCGGGGAAATTCATGGACAAACGTACAAACTTACAAACATATATACGCTCAGAAAATTTAGTACACGTGCTTGGACGCATAAATATATCGTAATACTCAACTCAAATACATATCCGATTCCAACTACATATAATATATATTATTCATACATGTGAACATGTCAAACTGATAACCTCCGCTTTTACGTCGGTGGAAAATCATTGAATACTAGTTTCCGCGATTGTAAAACGATTTTCGTTTATAGTAAATTCTACTTTATTTTGCCACTGCTAGTATTTGCTCGCTTTATATTTTTCAATATTCATTCCGTAGTAACTCGGCAATATCATGTTGAAATAATACATTGATTGATTCACAAAGTGGAAGTACAACAAGACTAAAACAAACGTGACGTGTGCTGTTATCGTTTATTTTATAGCATTCGGCAATAAAATCGATTATCGTATCGTACGTATCGAATCGTTCGCAAGGGGACGACAACCGCTCGGGGATATTTTAATGAGGGAATGCCGTGATGCCTCACCGAGCACCGAAGTTACATTTGTCTCCCTCCGAATAATGGAAACGCTGAAAGGATATTTATCAAACGTGTCGCAGTCTTCCTACCGCGTTTTATATGCGATTATTTATCAATCACTAAACGACCTATAAGACACAAGTGTTTTTAAAAATGCTTATAATTTATTTTCATGTATATTTATTTTTCCTGCTGTCTTTTATATCGTAGGGTAGCAAACAAACAAGGTTCTCCTGGAAATTTCCATCACCAAAGATGTAAATTGTGCGTAGCAAGAATGAAATGCCTCATGCACATTCACAGGCTACTTCTATAAGCTAGAACACTACAGTTATAAATTATGTCATACAGGTAACATCATGCCTAGGAGAGTCGTCACAAAAACCCATAATTGAATTCTAATCGAAATCACGGTGGTAAAGAATATTGAATCTTCACTTGCCTTGCTCGATGTTTTGTCAAACAAACAAATGCTCTATTCATCAATAGAGGTTCGTACCAACAGTGGAAACTATTAATATCATAAGAATTTGGCTAACGTGTTTCCTGATGGAAAGGAATATCCATCGCCATTAGATAAGAGATTGAAACCAGTTAAAAAAAACAAAACAGATTTTTAGCGACTTTTATAAAGTTTCGCTCGGGGCGTACCCATCTGACGTGAGAGCGCTTCGTAAACGTATATAAACGGTTTCAAGCCAAAACCGTAGAATGGTTCGCCACGTACAGTGCATTGGGACCGGCGGACATCAAAGAAAGAGCTTAAAAATACCTCTATTAACCGATTTATAGATTCAAAACACTTATAATTCTGCTCCATAAAAATATCTGTATTTTTGAGGTTAAGGTAGAGACAAACCTTGAAAACGAGCATATGTCTACTTGACCTGAGTAAAAGCATCATAGGATATCAAAACAGGTGATGATTCTTCTAATCGAAAAAATACCGTCGTCTATAGACAATGGATATTAAAAACCCTAAAAATGTATTCACCCGAACCGGAAATCGAACTTGAAACTTCCCTTTGAATCTTAGTCGAACAGGCTATCCACTACTCATAATGAGGCATTTTAATAATACCGTTGGCGTTGATAATTTCTTATATAATGTAAATAAAAATATTGTACAGTGCAACCGTAACATATTGCAATTCATCATTTTACACGACACACATTATTCATTATTATTTTAATTAGTATAATAAGACAGTTCGCATTTATGCCCGGTTCCTATATCGGCAAAACGACTCGTTTTAGTGACAAATAGTAGGATTTTCTACGAGGCGTAAGCTAAAACTGTTCCTAAAAAGCACGACTCTTATGTCAAATTACCAAAGGTTCGTTGCTAACGGGTGGGAGGGCTGCCAGTTAAGGTTTTACTGTGTATTGTATGGAAATGACAGATTGGTATGTCCCTATAAAAATATAATGTCATTAATCTGTCAAAATTTCATCATCCGTCATTCGTATAGCTACCCCCGGATTTCGGCCGGTTGAACAATAATTTAAAAAATATTTAGCGTGAATTTACCACTTCAAGCTCAGAAAGTGACACGGAAATGCTTTACATAATATCAGACTGGTATGTGACGTCTAGTTCCGATGAAAAATCAACAATCAGAGTATAAAGGAAAGAGTGGAAACTACATATTTCCAGCTGCGGTTTCAGCTTGATATAACGGCAGAAGAGCAATTATTGTCTGAAATATATCCCCATTTACGAATAACAGGAGCCAGGTAGATATTTTTCTTATTTCCTAGCTGACAAACTTTAATTATTATTCGTAGACTCTTGCAAGATAAATAAACTTTCATAGTTCTTCGTATTTGTTCAAAAAATCATGGAATAATCTCCATTGCACCAGCTGCTATTGACCCTCCGATTGCATGCGATAGGCACAGTGTTGTTGACAGAAGACTTTATTGGTGTGACAGTCCTGCGCCAGGCGGACAGTACGTGATATCAGCTTTGCTATAGCACATTTGCAATCGGACTACATAAAAATCAAAAATGATACATAACAAGGACGTTGCCAAATAGCCCGCTTTCCTCGAGTACTAGTTGCAATTGATGGAACACACGTTAGAATATAATCTCCTATAATTTGTGCAAATTTGAATAAATATACTTCATGTTGGTCACCTACCTCGCCTACGAATTACTTTAATTCACAAGCCAGCCAATCTTTGTCATTGTAAAGCAAACAAGCAGATATCTCACCCGAGGAAAAGATAAACTATTGCCTATAGTCACCAAAGTTCTTACTGATGCTGATGCACTGCTATCCGTTTGGAGGAATGGCAATGCCACATATATAAATTTACCAGCTACCTTACCCACCGAACCGAGAAACGAAAATGAGAAGCATTGGCGCTATTGCGGTAGAAATAGGTAAAACGGTGGTGCCATATACCCTGGTGAGGAGTTGCGGAACTCTACCACCATAGTCATGACCTGAAAATCAATCTTTTTCGAGTCTTTTACGAACTGCACGACAGATGGTCTATTGTTCAAAGGTGGTATTGAACAATATGGGAAATATAAATAATAATAGTTTCAGGTTAACTATAATCACTAACATACTACTAGGTAGAGTTCTACAACATCCGCACTTACCTAATCCTGTCGTAATAGTGTCGATGCTTGTCACTGTCTTGTTTCAGTTTGGAAGGTAAGGTAGCTAGTAATCTTACGGAAATGAACCATAAATTTGACTTCAACCCTTGCCATATGGATAGCAAAGCACCATTAACATACCTATCTGGGTAACAATAATATAGGTACCTGGTATCTATAGACAATGGTTATCTCAAAGATATGGATTTTAGCAATTTAAAAATTAAACTGACTTCAAATATGTGTCAACTGTACCCATATCACAAAAAACCTTACCTATTCCTGCCGCAATAGCGTCAGTGCTTGTCGCTGTCGTGTTCCGGTTTGGAGGGTAAGGTAGTCGGTAAACTTATGCATGTGGCATTAGACCTCGCCACAAGATAGCAACGCACCATTAACATATTTGGTGTCTATAGGTGATGGTTGACTCTTTCCATCAGGAGACCCATCTGCTTGTTTGCTATCTTATGATATAAAAAAATATTCCCTAAGTTGAATTATACCTGATGTAAATCTTTTATAACTTGATTCCTGAGAAATTCGTGGACAAATATACATACATTTACGAAATTTATTATACGTGATTGGACAAATCGTTGAAAATGTTTAATAACATTGTATTTTTTATCATTAATTCTTTATTTTTCAGCTTGCAACAATGAAGCTGGATACGCATACGGTCCGTACAAGAATGCAGGAAGGTAGACGAAGAAAACAGATTTTTAATGTTTCTTGTATAGGAACCCCTTTGGATTCTAACTTTTTTACCTTATTGTTTGTCGTGTTAGCGACCACAACGGCAGACGTTCTGTGAATATTTCAGGGGCTCATTTATTTCTATTTCAGATACAGCCTTGAGACAAAAAGTGGGGATATTTATAGGACTTTGTTTATCACCTTATTATGAATAAAACCAAAGTGCTTAAATTTGAAGTTTTATTTTATAACTTATACTAAGTTTAACATGCGAAGAAACTATAATTAGGCCTTAATAACTAGCAAGGAAACAAAAAATTGGAAAAAAGAAGCACAACTAAAAAGCAGCTTAGATCTCCAACACAAACTCTTCCACGGCATAAGCATTATTTTTCAACTATTATAATTTCTTCGCTTTAAGCTTAGTCATGGCGATTTCGCTATTTCAGTTTTAAGTAATTCTATTCCAAAATTGCCGTATTTGCTCGGTGGCCATATTTAGCTATTGCAAAGTTTTGTTCCTGGCGTCCATCATTCATTTTGTAGTTCTCTCCTGTGTTATTAAAGGAGACATAGTTATTTTAAAATTAATTTAAACTAGATAGAAATTTTAAATGTAGATAGCATCTTTTCTAGTTTGTAAGTTTTGGCTCATACTGCCACACAGTCATGCATTTGACGTTTCCCCGTGTTGGTCCGAGCTCCCTAGAAAAATAGGCCAACTGCCGTTCTGCCAGGCAGGTCGTAAAAAGCGGACCGATTGGCTGTTCGAGTCACTACCATAGAGGCTACTAGGCCTTACATATTGCGCATACAATAGTGTGAGTGCTTGTCAATGACCTGTTCCAATTTGAAAGGTAAGGTAGCCCGTAAGCTTGTGCGTGTGGCTTAGACCTCGCCACAAGATAGCAAGGCACCACTAACATATGTGGTATCTATAGGCGATGGTTGACTCTTTTGATCTAGAGACTAGTTTACTTGTTTGCTATCGTATAATTAAAAAAAAGTGAATTAGTTAACATAAATATGACTACAAGAATTTAAAAATATACACACAATAAAATAAAGTATATCTTCAGCCGAAGCCACGTACTGTATAGACTATAGAACATACCCAATATTCATAATGTATAAGAACTGATAAAATCAGATCTAAATAGTTGAGTAATGAATAAATAAAAAATGATTTGAATAATTTTTCCGAGATTAGAGTTCTACAACGTCTCACCTAGGTTTTGTGCCGTCGTTTCACCGATTCCTGCTGCATTAACGTTGTGCTTGTAACGTATGTTCCAGTTTGAAAGGTAAGGTAGCTAATAGCTAATAAGTATGCATTCGGCACATCTACCTGCCACATAGATTGTAATGCAATTGTTACTTTCTTGGTGGTGGCTGTCTCTGAGCCATCTGAGATTAGCCAAAGAGATATCTGCCATTCTACAATGTAAACAAAGTAATTCTTGTAATATATATTATACCTTTAAGTTATAGTGAATTTTGCTGGGACATTTTCTGGTTTTGTTTTTCTTAAATTGTTCCATTTTGGTTTTAAAAATTGTGCTTCTTGTAAAAATGTGTCTATAACATTAGTAGGTCGCATCAATTTTATAATTAATAAATTATTTTGAAAAAAACAGTTTGAACTTTGATGACGGATAACGTCAGTATTGTGAACCATTTCACGCTTATGACACTTTCTTTGATATTGAATGATAAAATTTTTCCATTGATTATTTGTATACATCATTTATATTTCGCATTAAATGCATACACGGCTATCCATTGTATCTAGCTCTATACTATACATCAATTAGTTTATAAATAGGGCTTAATTTTTTCGAGACTATTTTAAAACTTTCTGAATAATGGAACGCAGTGAGGGCCATCCACAGATAACACACTATATTCGAGAGGGCCATCGGTAAGCAGTCAAGCTACGGATGCTTGTCGTAAATACATAGTCCAAAAAACTTGTGGGACAGCATGACAGACCGTTTTATTACTAAGCTAGTTACGAATTGTTACTGTTACGAATGACAGTTTGTAGATTATAGGGACCCGGCATTAGCCATCAAGAGCGCTACGCGTCCTCACTAATCATTAACTATCAAGTGTATCATCAATATTAAATCAATATAATAATCAATAATCAATCTCATCTATCATTTATCAATCTAATAGTGTACTAGTTAACAAGAACCCGTACAAATATCGTATATCGTATCGTTAATAATTTCTTATATAATATAAGAAAAATTTTAAAAATACCTCTGTTAACCGATTTATAGATTCAAAACCTTTATAGTTCTACTCCATAAGAAAACCTGTATTTTTGAGGGTAAGGTAGAGCCAAACTGGAAAAGGAGCATCTGTCTACTTGAGCTGAGTATAAACATCATAACAAAACAGGCAATGATTCTCCTGATTGAAAAAAATAGCCGTCGTCTTTATGCAATAGATAGTGAAAACCCCAAAAATGTATTCACTCGAACCGGAAATCGAACTTGAAACTTGCCTTTGAATCTTAGCCGAACAGGCTATCCATTAGATTAATGAGGCATTTTTAATAAATGCTATTGATACTTTCTTATATAATATGTATTATTAATAAAGATATCGTCTCTTTATGTAGTCTTAAAATAAACAATTTCAGAACAGTAAAACCAATTCCTAAAAGTGACAAACACAAGGAAACTGTATACTGTTAAAGCCGTTGTACGTTATCCATTAACTCGAAAACAAAATAACGTTTGGCTCTAATCCAACAGCAGCTACAGAAATTCGTAAATTTTACTCTTGCATAACAAATTTGCTGTAATTTCATCTGCAGTTGTTACATTTATAAATGAATTAAAATTATTTGATGACTGACTGCACCACGATTCTAATAAATTTTAGAAAACAATTTTCGTTTGCGCAACTGACATCTGAAAATCTTGGCTTCTATTCAAAACATGGTAATCAAATCACGCGACATATCTGCAACATCATTAAGCAACATTATTGCTGGTTTATCGTGACATAACATGTCTAAGAAGTTTAGGAATTTATAATTACTAGTCTTATACTACTATATCAATTTGTAGTGTCCGTCTGTCCATTAATTTTTTATAATAACATTAAATACCAAAACAGGAGACAGCTCTCATCTGGATAGAGAAACCCTCGCCTATTGACGACAATGATGTTAATGGTTCGTTGCTATCCGTGTGGCGGGATGGCAATATTACATGCCTGAGTTTACCGTCTACCTTATCTTATTAAAAATGTATTTATCCTCCAAAACGGAACACAATGACAAGTATTGACGCTATTGCAGTAAGAATAGGTAAGGTCATATACCCGGATGATCCATTGCGGAACTCTATCACGTAGTAGTCACGATGGTAGTGACACGTTTAACTAATCGTTCGCCATTTACGAATTGCCGGGGCAGAATGGCAGATGATCTTTTCTTTAACCCGCCATTGGTGACGTATATGTCTGAGAGACCGGGTGATTCGAAAGATTCAAATAAACTTTTCACCCGCTGTCGATTCGAACTGCCTCATTTTAAGTCCCACACCGTTGGTACCACTCATGAATTTGCCACGGATGCACGATCACGAGTATCAGCACCAACCCGGGCCGTAAGACCAGCGACACCAAACATGTAAGTAAGGGGGCGTCCACAAATTACGTGAGATGTTTAAGGGGGAGAGGGGGTCAAATCTCATCTAATCTTACGTTGGGGAGAGGGGGAGTCTCGGCAAATATCACGCAATTTTTTTTCTGATTGAAACAGAAAAAAATATACTATTTTGATCCATTATCCAGATTGTGCATGCTAAAGATTTAATCTTAAGCGTAACCATAATACGATTAAGATTATTCACTAATTCGTTCGAAAGAAAATAATTTCATTCATACTTCGACTGCCAAACCATCATATTTGTTTTATACCAAATAGTTCAACTTAATCTGAATTTACGGTACAGTGTTGCCCGTCCTTTGATTTCGCACCACTGTTAGAGGAGTAGACATTCTTTTTTTAATCGCAGTACGTAATTACTTAAGGTATTCTATTGTTAATTTTTTATGACACAACTCAGCAATATTGATTACTAGCCTTAACTAGTCGTAAATAAAATCACGAAGCAAATTTTTATTCTTTTTATAATAAAAATCCAACGCGTTTACATATTTAAGAAACCCAAATTTTGAAAAATCTCACGTGAGATTGGGGGATGGGGAGGGGGTTGAATAAAATCTCACGACATCTCACCAAGGGGGGAGGGAGGGACAAAAAATTAAAAAAAACACCTCACGTAATTTATGGAAGCCCCCTAAAATATAATATTTTCATATAATAAAATACATGTATTATTTTTTTGTTACAAGGATATACATTTTTGTTTATTTTCTAAGATTTGATTGACAAAGGCTGATTTTTAATTAAAAAAAAATTAAATATTTTTAGTAATTTTAATTTTTTTATAAACAGAATGGGTAAGTAAATAGAATATTTAAGTGTCGTGGGTATAATTTTTTAATAAGTAATAAACAACTTGTCATCGACTGAATTTTTGTGTTTTATTTTCTTAACTAAGTTTATAATTATTAAACCTAAACTAACTGAAAGTAGGATAACTATCCAATGGTTGGCAAAATCTTAGGTTGAAAACCCTGGTCTGTGGGACCGGCGTCACCAATGTTGTAAGTGAAATTGACGTCACCAATGGCGGGTTAAAAGGGCTCTGGACCAACATGGGGAAAAATATACATTTGTTTTTGTTAGATTTCGGGATAAATATTAGTTTCATGACTCACGAACATCAATTTTACTATCTTGAAAATGTTTTTTGCCTGAACTATATATGGTCCCGTTATTATGTAGTACCTATATATATATATATATATATATACATTATTATATATATATATATATTATATAATTTTATTTATAAATGTCCACATCAAATCTCTTTATCGTTTCTGTCTTTACTGTCTGCTTCGTGTGGGTTAGCTGCAAGTAATCTTACGACGAGATAAGCTCGCTTTTTGTAATAAGTTTTATTTAATAATTTTCCTTAACTGTATTTGTTCAGAAGGAAGTAAAAATAAACAAGCTCTCTAACAACTTTGATGTCTAGTAATTGTATAATTTACCATAATTATTTTTTTACCAATGCATCAGTGTAAAATGAGTCGAGCACTCAATTACAAAGGTGTAAACTGTAATCACGAAGTAACAGATAAGTTATTGATTAATCACACTGACATATCAATAAGTACAGAAAGTTTAATGTACTTCTAACGGCATTTTAATTCGTGTTTCTCAAATCCAATGATAGTAATAATTCAACCTTGCCAGTTAAGACAGTAAAGTAAAAGCACGTCAATTATCTAAGTAGAGTCGCTTATTGTAAGTCCATCACCCATCAACCACAACAAGAAGGAAATAATTGCAGCGACTATCACAGCACGTTCAATGCGAACAAAAGCAATTTGTGTCCGCACGAAGTGGCTCTTGTACGTGCGTAGCTTTGTAGGTGTTTATTAGAGTTGATCGTTAGATTGTAGATGTATCGCAAGCTCGCATGTAGCCGACGCAATTCGCCGCGCAAGTCACGATCCACTGAGGTCACTACTCAATATCGTTCAACTAATTTCGGATTCCGCACACATGGTACATTGATTTCGCCGGCATTCTTATAGTTTCTAATTAATGAGAATTAAATAGCTACTTCTAAATTATCTATGTGAATATTTAAATATAAAGGCGAGGGCAAAAACCTTTCAGATCATTATTTTTCATCATTTTTATTTTAAATACTATTTTCCAGTGCTACCTATGGCAACACAAAATGTGACATGTGTGGTCATATTAAAAAGGCGACACAAAAATGACACTGCTATTCACACGACATGTGATGTGCGATATTTATTTTAAAATATTTGCGAAATTTAGGGAAATTGAAGGATAAATACGAGCATTTTAAAATACTGTAACATTTTTATTTTTACAAAAAGAATGATTTCATTATTTTTTCTGCTAGCGTCATCAACTTGCCTATATGCCCCTTTCGGGTCGGGTAGGATTTTTGTAACTCGTCGTATATCGAGCTCAAGATGCTAAATGGGGATTTACTCGGACGTCATGGGGACCTATTGGATTTTGTAGATTAGATGAAAGGAAATATATATAACGTTTTTCATTTCAATGGTACAGATTAAAAAAAATCTAAAAAAACAGTGATATGGAAACACGAAGTACGTCAGGTTAAGATTACGAGCTAAAATTGAGAAAATCTGACAATTTGAGCGTAACGCAAGGAGTGTGTGGATCACAGTTACAAAAAATACGTTCTCTTGACATTCTTGAGCGCGATTGATTTTTAATATTTAAATTATGTAAAAATAACAAAGAGATATAAATTTTGTCAATTTTCACGCCAAGCCAAAGTTATTTGATTTTTTTTCCCAGTTCCTATACAGACGGCTTATATTTATTTGGTAGAGAACCTCAATAGTATGCACTATGCAAGATATTCCACCTTAGATTAAACTGCCGCGCTTGATTAACGCCCTAAATCTCCTTTTGGGCTTCTCTACTACAACGACATAATCTATATTATTATTAATATTATAAATGGAAAACTTTAGCTGGTTGAATGGATGTTTGTTACTCAATCACGCAAAAATTACTGAACGGATTTGAAGGAAATTTGTACACAGCACACAAGTAGATGATCACCTAGAATAACTCGTAGGATACATTTTATCTTGGAAAAAATAGGTAATCCCGCGGGATTCGCCAAAAACTTTTATAATGCAGCGGGCTGCATGCTGCAATTATATAATATTATTAGTATTATAATTATAATAAAATTTAACAAAGTTGCCAAGAATTTTAAAACGTTTAAAAATATATATGGTTTCACTAGCTGTTGCCCGCGACTTCGTTCGCGCGAACTTCGTTTACTCCGCACAGCTCCTCCCCCGTAGGTGATAGCGTGATAATATGTAGCCTATACGTTGACCCGACCTGTGACTTCAAATTTTGCATGAGCAAAATTTGAGTGAATCCATGCAGTACTTTTTGAGTTTACCCCGGACATACATTGACTTTTCTACTATTTTATTATATATATAGATATTTATGTATATAGATTTTGTATCAAATTAAATGTTGATATTTAATAAAAGACAAAAGTAATCATTCCACTCGCATTCTACAAATAACATGAACAAAAATTACCGGGCCGCCATTACGTCTACTCGCGTTGATACCAGGCAATCATTACAATAAAGAGAGCTATTTGGCTCAATGGTGTCGTTACACACGCGTGGGTTTTAGTAAATGCTCACAGGGTGCGTTTGGGTAGGGTAAGGTGCAGAATTGGAATATGCGAAAAGTTCGTAAACTGTAGGGCAATTATTGATTAATTTTAATCGTTGACGATAATCGAAGCAAAAATCAAGCTTCTTTCCTATCAGTTCCTTTAAAGAAATTCCTTATGACATCGACATGCAAACAAGCAGATGAGTCTCCTGATGGAAAGAGTCAACCATCGCCTATAGACACCAAAGATGTTAATTGTGCGTTGCTATCTTGTGGCGTGGTCTAATGCCACATGCATAAGTTTACCGGTTACCTTACCCTCCAAACCGGGACACGACAACGACAAGCACTGACGCTATTGGGGCAGGAATAGGTAAGGCGGTGGTACCAGACCCGGGCGAGACAATGCAGAACTCTACCACCAAGTAGCCACGGTGGTAGTGACTCGATAGCCAATTAATTGCATTGTAAAAGTTCTATACATCCAAACTTTCGCATTTATAATAATTTATATATAAAATTAATATAAAATATTATAGTAACTAGGGATAGATAGATCAACATTAAAAATATCAGTTTCAAGCGGAAAGTAAGCAGCGGCGCTTTGATCAAAGGAACACATAAAATGATAAGGAAAATATAAATAAAGGAAAAGATCAAAAGTATTCCTGAATTTTCCGAGTGAAGTGTGTCGCGAATTTTAACTCACTTTGGGGCGTGTAATTTATATTCGCCATTTTAAATATTCTACTTTGAATGTTTACGCAAATGTGTTTTTTGATATCATGCAATAATAAAGTGGATAATGTTACCTTTTAAGTTTTTTTAAGGTTTTTAATATTCTGCTTTGAATGTTTACAATTGCGAAAGTGTATTTTTGGTGTCTCGTAATAATAAAATGGATAATGTTCTTTTTATTTGCGACTTCGCTTGAAATATCTAAGGCACCGGTTACACTTTGATTAGTGCGGGTGCGAGTGTTTAATGCAGGTACTTAGTATTCAACAAAAAACAAGTGTAGACAGCCTTTGATTAGTGCGAGTGATTAGTAATTAGCGTCTATTCAGTAAATTGAATTGTAACTTGTTTGGCTAGGCCATTTATTAACTTGTTTGGAAAATTCTTCCTTTGTTTGAGCCGTTATGCTTCCCGAACTATTAATTTGTCCCATATAATATATATATATATATATATATATATATATATATATATATATATATATATATATATATATATATATGTATATGTATATATATATATATAAATCAATTGCTGTTCGTTAATCTCGCTAAAACTCGAGAACGGCTCGGTTCAGCCGTTTTGGTTTTGAATTAATTGTTGAAGTCCAGGAAAGGTTTAAAAGGTGAGAAAATATGTAAAAAAATAAGAGTAGTTAAAAAGACAGAACAACGTTTGCCGGGTCAGCTCGAAATTTATTAAAATAATTTGGTGGATTTTCTTACAGGGTTACAATCTCTGTAACCCTGTAAGAGATATCAATTGTTGTAGTTTCACTGCGTTTAAATTATTTACAGTTGCATTCATAGCGACGGAAAAAGATCAGTTTGTTCAGCCTTTTTTTTTTGTTATCGCAGGGGAAATGCATTTACGCACTACCAGGCCACTCGAGTAGGCCCGAGTGTGGGACTGGTCAGCTTCCGCATACCGGCCATAGCCACTAAAACTCCTCGATGCTTTTGTAGGCGGGGTAATGGGTACGCATGAGCATTCTTCCACTATCTCGCCGGCATCCATATCCGCCTAGGACCGGGGCTGGTCACAATCCCGGCGGACGACTTTTAGCAATTTTTTAACGAGGTTGGCTTTCTCACACTTGTGCGCAAGCGGGGGCGGGGCCCATGCCTTTGCACCGCGGGCCTTGGAGGCCCGCCATCCCACCACCCGAAGATCCTCTGAGCAAAAGTTCCCCTTGCGCACAAAGCCCGCTTCGCATCTCTACTTCCTCTTCGAGAAGGGTTCGAGAGCGCCCATCTCGATCTAATTAGCTCCTCTAGGGTGCTGGATTGTACCCTAGATACTGAGTCCCCCGCCCACAGTTTGTTCAAACTATCTCATGTCGCTCGCTATAACTTAAAAATGTTAAAAACTCAGAAATGAAAAACTTCTGCATATTTCGAAAAGCCATTCAATTTCTTTATTTTATTTTTTTATATATTTCAAAAAGTACTGCATGGATTTACTTCAAATTTTGCATGAATATTACTAACAGGTCGGGTTAAAATATAGGCTACATATTATCACGCTATCACCTATGGGGGAAGAGCTATAGGGAGCAAACGAAGTTCGCGCGAACGAAGTCGCGGGCAACAGCTAGTATTAAATAAAATAATTAGGTTTCTGAAGTCCTCCGCAATGTAAACTTTAACTGCCAAATTTCATACTCCACCGTTCACGCATTTATCTAAAAAAAGGGGTCCAAAGTTTTTCCTTCACGTATTAATATAAAGATAAGCGAGAAAAAAATACAAAATCTTTTAAAATAGTTTACGTTTATGTAGGTAAAGAAAATAACTTTATCGTGTGTAAAAGCTGTGAATTTCTCCCTGTGTAATGCTGTAATACGGCTCTCGGTAAACTCATCACGTCTCGACATCGAGCATTCTCGATATTCTGGCGGAATATTCCGTCATGGTAATATCGTTTACATACATATTATTTTTACATATTTTCTTTTCATGCTACGTAGGTATTATTGACAGTAAAATTCGGGTTAGTGTATGACTCCAACAGCCAACTACGCTGTAATGAATATTGAGTTATTGTTTAAAGATTTCATACAAGTATTTTTACCTGCAGGGCTTGTTAACTGGTTAATTTTTAAACTTAAATCATCGCAAGTACATAAGGAGCGTTTTGTAAAGCTTTGGTGCTACCTTCATCTCAAAAATACTGGTTTTATGGAGAAAAACTATTAGGGTTTTGAATCAATAATCCGATTTATTGTTTTTTTTTAAATATTTGTTCTATGTTCCCCCGCTCTTAATATTTTGTCCGCACTGTGCGTGACGGTTTTCCAGGGTTCCGGGGTTTTCACTTTCCATCACATTCCAAAGTTTTGACTTAACTCAGTTTATATAGGTATATGAAGCACTCTCGTCTCAGATACGCTCCGAGTGAAACTTTTTTAAAAACCGATATTTTTTAAATTGGATTCAAGCCCTGGTTTTCTGTCCGATAGTGGCCTATCGTTACCGGTACCGGTTTTATACCTACAATCTTATGCGTCCTAGGTTCAAATCTCGGGTAGTGCAATTCGACCTAAATAGTTTTTTCAGATTTTCTTCAAAAAATAGCTTTCCTGAGTCTCGGTGTGTGCCCGATTTGTCGGTAGTATAATACTATTAATATGCTTACCACCTACTAGTCGAAATTCGACCATAATAAATGTAATAATCTTTATTGACATAATAATAATTACTTTATCTTCTCAATGAGTGACTGTTATTCCGATCCGGTTAGTATTGTAAGCAATTTGAGTCCTTGAAGTCTTATAGCTATAATAATGGGAGATGAGTTTTTTTGAACCCTTAGTTCTCATTAAAGACTCGAATCCGAGTCCAGTCCAAGTTTTAAAGTTCTTTTAAAGTCTTGAATCGTGATTACAAAAACATGAGACTGAGCTTTTTAAAAGGATTCGGGACAGAGTCCTCGGAGGTGTTTTGCTAAAATTAAATCAGACAAATTAATATTGCTGATTCGAACTTTCACTGATCTTAATTAATGCTGGTTGTGTCACTTTTTACGAAGAAAAAAAGGACCGAATATGATTAAATTATTTTGGAGCAATTTATTTGAACGCAATCTTTTGATTAATTCATTAGCTTTTTATATCGAAACTTTATTTACTTTTCGTTTACTTAAGGGTATATTTTGTATGTTTTACAGATAAATCTATATTAATATTATAAATGCAAGAGTTTGGATGTTTGGATGGATGTTTGTTACTCAATCACGCAAAAACTACTGAACGGGTCCGAATGAAATTTAGCATACAGGTAGCTGATGACCTGGAATAGCACATAGGCTACTTTTTATCCCGAAAAAATTAGGTGATCCCGCGGGATTTGCCAAAAACTTTTATAATGCAGCGGGCTGCACGCTGCAGCTAATTTAATATAAATTTAAGTTATAAATAGCAATTGTTGTACCTAAGAATGCCCCTCATTGCGTGTTTAACTTTAGCAGTTAAGAGCGCTAAAACTGTTTGCATTATGATTTTTGTTCTGATTTCTTATTTATTTTTTATTATATTTTCTTTTTAAATAATTTTTAATATTTTTCATTCCTGTTAATAAAACCATACATGCCATAAATAACATACAAACCCAAATTCTGCCACCTATTATAATTGGTATCATTCAGATTGCTTATTGCTTCGCGTATACAATTATTTTTTTAGTTGTCATGATACATTTTTAGATAATTTTGGCCGAAATTGCTGACCAATGAAGAATAGAAAGATGATCAAAGAAATACTAGAGAAACAAAATAATGTCAAGATTAAACAAGAAAATATAAAGTTTCATGTTTTCTTGGCCCCGGGGGTAAAGTGTAATGCGAGAAGCTATTCATTCTCCCGCGTACCGTTATTAAATTTAACAGATTATTATAGTAAACCGTGACTTGTGATGGGTCTGGCATATTTCGTACACTTTATTCGCCGGCCTACGGACCTTCATAATTTTAGACTTAAATTTTATGACGAGGGCGAATAAACATATATTTTCTTAAAATATTTGTGATTTAGTTATGTATGATATGATTGATATCATCTCGCTGACCTTCGTAAAGGCTAGATGGAGTTACCTAACCATTTTTTTGTACCATAGCACAGGAATCAAGGAGGTGTAGAGCCTAATGGAAAGAGTAATCATCATCTACATATACACAAAAGAAGTTTACGGCAATGGTGGATTCATGCTGGATGCCGCCTTAAGCCCTGAATGATATGTCGCTTTTTTTGCTTTCTGAGGAAGTGGAATTAAATTTGCTGCCCTTAGAATTATGGCGCTCTAGGCCCGGACCGCACGGGTCTATGAGTGAATCCGTTACTGGTTTAAATGGTGCGTTGTACTTACTATGCAGCGGGTTGAAAGGCCACATGAATAAGTTTCCAAACCGGAATACGACAATAATAAACACTGACGTAAGTGCAACAGGACTGTGTAAGGCGATGATACTGTTCCTGAGAGAGACGTTGCAGAAGTCCACTTAGGAGTGGTCACAACGATGGACGGACACTGGTCAGTGACATATTAGATCAATTGCTCGCCCTTTAGTAATTCCCTGACGGAGGCATATGATAAGTTTTTCAAAAGGCGTCCGGAATACATAATACTGGAGTCTCCAGAATTCTGTGTCCGGACTAACACGGAGTAAATCTAAAGACGCTTCAGGCTTACCATGATTTACACTTGTGGAGGCAAGGGTTCGATTCCTGTCAGGGACGATCATTTGTGTGATGACAATAGATGTTTGTATTTTTAGATTTGGGTGTTTATAAAATATATTTCAGTATTAATGTATTTTATTTGTGAATGTTTGGTTACCCCGTGTTGGTCCGGGCTCCTTCGAAGAATAGACACTTCGTAAGAGGTGAACAATGATAACGGTAGGCTTAGCTTCCATACCGATGGAAACATCTTTATCTTGGAAAGGTTTAAAGCTCGCACGAAAGTCTCCTATGTAGTGGTCACTGAGATAATTACGCTGATGATCTATGCTTCATGGCAAAATCCTAAGAAGGCTCGCAAAAACTCATGTCTGACGAGTCTTGTTGTAAGTTCGGCTTGAAAATTGGTGTCAAAAAGACGAAAGTGATGTCCTCAGACACAAACGGTCGCCAGGCACTGAATATTAGGCTGGGTGAGAATGACTTGAAGCAGGTCGAAAATTTTCGGTATTTAGGGAGCACAATAACATCCAGGTGTGACCTTGACGCAGAAGTTAACAGCAAATCAGTGCCGCAGCTGCAGCATTCGGCAAACTGGTTGCTAAGGTTATCTGCTCATAGGCCTAAAATTAGCAACAAAAATCTCAGTCTACATGGCAGTAGTACTGCCAAACCTGCTATACTCCGCAGTAACGTGGACCCTGTACCGTCGACATATTTGCATGTTAGACCGTTTCCACCTCAGATGCCTATGTAAAATATTAAACATCCGATGGTCTGACTATTTGCGAAATACTGAAATGTTGCGAAAAGCCCAAGTAGGTGGTATAGAGGCTTATCTAATGCAACGACAGTTTCGACAAATCGGACACGTCTCACGGATTTCAGAGCAGCGAGTGGCGAAGCGCATCTTGTATTCGGAACTTGAGGAGGGCAAGAGTAAGCATGGCGGACAACTCCTCAGGTACAAAGTATGCTGAAGCGGCACATGAAAAACTGCTGCATCCAACCCTCGCAGTGGGAAAGGCAGGCGAACAAGCGACCAGAGTGGAGACATCTTGTGAAAACCAGACTCTTCGATTTTGAAGACCAACGGCGCTCTGAGATAGATGCTAAGCGCGAGGAACTGAAAGCCTGACCACCTGCGGCAATCAATTAAAATTACATAAATGGTGTACTCACATGCGCGCAATGTATAAGGATCTTTGTAAATAAGGTTGGCTATGCGAGCCACATGCGAGCACACCAGATGCAAAAGCGGAGTTAGAAGTAGTCACCACGACCAAAATCGGTCAGGACTACACACGCACACACATAGTACATCAGTTGAAGTACATTAGAAAGGCCTGAAAGAAAGTGTCGGTTTCAAAGTGGGAAAGGGCACGCTACGATGTTTCGGACGTATAAAAGGAAAGGCAAATAGATAAAAGGTTAAAAATACAGATTTACCGTGTTTCCCCCGTTTCGGTACGGGCTCCTTTGAAAATAGGCCAACTGCCGTTCTGACAGGCAATTCATAAAAGGCGACCGATTGGCTATGCGAGTTACTACTATCGTGGCTACTACGTGGTAGAGTTCTGCATTGTCTCGTCTGGGTTTGGTACTACCGCCTTACCTATTGTCACTCTCATGTTCCAATTTGGAGAATAAGGTAGTCGGTAAACTTATGCATGTGGCATCAGACCTAGCCATCGCAAACACTATCAATATCTTTGGAGTCTATAAGCGATGGTTTCTCTTTCCACCAGGAGACCTATCTCCATGTTTGTTATCTTACGATATAAAAAAAAATGTGGAAGGATTTACGTGCCGGGGAAGACCAAGACTGACAATGATCAGATTGATAGGGTGCTGTCCGTAGGTGGTATTAGCAACCGGCGTATTTTTATGAAGTATGAATATGGAAGAAGCAAGATTAATCTACAAGAATCAAGACAGATGGCGCTCAGTTTTTTCTTCAACAAAATTTTCACAAAAGACATATATATGTACCTAATTACAGTAATTATCCCCACAAGGGACTTGGAGTTTAAGGTATTTCGTAGATTAAAAAGGAACCACATATGAGATCTTGCCATAACAGGCAAGCAGCAAAATAAAGAAATATGTTTAATTTTGTCAATGTTCAGAAGTGCTGTAGCCAGAGCGTAATGGGCTAACGTACAAAGAGAGCAGGTGATATTTTGTAATTACATTTATTTATAATTTACAGCACTAGTCGTTTCGTTTAAAATGAGTCGAGAAATAACACGGTTAACATTAATTGTTTTGTTAATTAATTACTCATTTAAACTGTATAATTAATTATGTTTTTATGTTATTTATTTTGAATTGAGACTTAAAAATGTGTTCATCGAATGTTTATTATCTTTTATAAGACACATAACTGTGTTATCCACCTGTCGAGGCGCCACGCCTTCACTGGGGCTACAATGAATACAAAACGAGAACTTAAGGTGGCATTTATCTACTAAAACGCCACTTGAACAAAATGCGACGCTCTAATGTCGATGTTTAAGTGTGTTTGAAAATAAGTCAGCCTCCCTCCAAATGAACTCTGAAGCAGATAAGCTGGTTGTTACCGTCGAAAAACAGATGGTTAATTTGACCTTTGCAAAATTTTGCCACAAATGCGAAACAAAATTAAAAAAACCCTATGTTAAATAGTGCAAAAAAATATAAACTAAGTAATGTGTTAGTCCCGGCCTCCTTTGTAGAATAGGCCAACTGCCGTTCTGCCAGGTAGGTCGTAAAAGGCGACCGATTGGCTATCGAGTCACTATGTGGTAGACCATCGTGGCTACTAGGTGGTAGAGTTCTGCATTGTCTCGCCCGGGTCTGGTACCACCGCCTTACCTATTCCTGCCGCAATAGCGTCAGTGCTTGTCGCTGTCGTGTTCCGGTTTGGAGGGTAAGGTAGCCGGTAAACTTATGCATGTGGCATTAGATCTCGCCACAAGATAGTAACGCACCATTAACATCTTTGGTGTCTATAGGCGATGGTTGACTCTTTCCATCAGGAGACTCATCTGCTTGTTTGCTATCTTATGATATCAAAAAAAAAAAAATGCGATGAACATATACATTAATATTCTTACTTCGAACACCGTAGAGTCGATTTATGTTTTGTTAAGAGTCTTCCCTAGACTTTGATCTCAGGAAAAGCATCCTTACTTTTAATAATTCGTAAACGAGAAATGTTTACGTTTTATGTTTGCAATTTAACTTAATTTTAAAATTACTGTCTTTTATTTTCTTACTAGCGACACGCTTTGGCTTCGTACGGATAATGTATACAAAAAAACCTTGATAAATTATACACCTAAACCTTCGTCGTGAATTCCTCTATTCATTCGAAAGTCCGTGAAGAAAAATCCGTGCAGTGGTTTTTAAGTTTATCGCGAACAGCCAGACAGACGCAGCGAGGGACTTGGTTTTATAATAATGAAAATGACAAGTCGCATGGTTGTGTTTAATAAACGCTACTATATTAATTTAAAAATATTACACTACAGGACAAAATTTTGTTCTTGTGACGTATTAGCAAGCAGATATATTAAATTAAGATATTTGCGAAGAAGTCTATGAACTCTGAAGCAAATCTGAAAGTCAAGATTGTTTCCCCACGCAGTTCTCAACTCCTTCGTTCAGATAAAGAGAAAATCGAACCTGGCTGAAAAGTATTTTTTATATCATTAGTAAAGACGCAGATGGCTCTCCTGGTGAAAAGTTACTTTTTTCGTTAGGAGAGACATCGCCTGTAGTCACCAAAGATTAAAGTGCGGGATAGCAATGCGCCATGCATAAGTCTACCAGCTGCCTTACCCTCCAACTTAGAAAACGACAGTGGCAAATATTGACGCTATCGCGGCAAAAATAGGTAACGCGGTGGTACCATATAACTGGGCGAGACATTGCGGAATTCTACCACCCAGTACTTATGATTATATAGTTATTCGTTCGCCTTTTACGAACTGCCTAGCAAAATAGCAGATGGTCTATTTTACAAAGTGTGAATCGAACATGAAGGGCTTTGTACCACCGAGCGATATTAATTGAGGTTACTTTTATGAGGAACCCTTTTTTGATTTAACTTCATTACTTTTTAATGTTTGTTGTCATAGCAACCACAGTAATATTCAGACATCTGAAAAGATATTGATGAGAGCGGCCTAACACGGCGACAAAATATAGCGTCAGCCAAAATTTTCAAATTCATTTAATTTACAATAAGTCAATATTAGAATTCAACGGAGACTTTTTAATGACAGTAAAATGTAATAACTGTGAATCGAAGTAATATTAATCTTTGTAGGAATTTCGTGAATTTTAGAATTATATAAGTAAGTGTCCGCGATACAATTTACATTTCAGAATAATTTGATAATGTATTACAATACGGTAAGCAGCTATCAGCGGCGTGCACAGAATTATGACACCGGCTATGCAGCTGCGTACTCGATTACAAAAACTTTTTCTTATAGATTTGAAGCATAGCTACAGCCACGCGACGGATCGGTCGGAAGTCGGAAATCATGCCAACAGAATAAGTCTTAGATGTACTACTATTCATGTACATCTTCTACGGCAACGCAAACAAAACAGCAATCGACCGTCGTGGCGAATGAAATTGTAATAAAATAAGTAAAATAATAAGCTAAATTAATATCTAACTACTCACCTAGTCAGCTTCAATTTTCACTGAAGGTTCTGATTACTTGAGATTACTATACACCGATATAAATAAACGCAAGATTTTGACCACCTCAAATATATTATCCAAGTGAGTGATAGTTACAGAACACATCCCTTGCGAGATATCTGATATGGCCTTATATAATATAAACTTAATAATAAAATTACGGGTTAGTAAAAAAACAAACTACTCATTCATTTATAGATTACTAGCGACCTGCCCGCGGTTTCACCCACGTAGCTTTTGTTCTCGTAGGAATATCTGAAAGGTTTATATACTGAAACCTTCCTCAAGAATCAATCTATCTATTATAAAAACCGTATCAAAATCCGTTGCGTAGTTTTAAAGATTTAAGAATGCATATGGACATAGGGACAGACAGAGAAAGCTTCTTTGTTTTATACTATGTAGTGAAATCTATGCGCCTATCCTTTTTTAAATATGATTTTAGGATATCGTCATAGAAAGTTGGATTGCATTTTAATTCTATCATTAATGTCGTTTCTATAGAAATCATGGAAAGCTCTTTGAGTCGTTGATTTTGTGTGTTTCTCAAATATGTGTGTATACGTTTTGCTGGCCTTGCTGGTTTAATTGTAACTCGGGTACACACCTACATTTAGACACGATTTGAATCTTTTCACTGAATGACAAAATAGAAAAAACTTGGTATTTTTAATTTTTAATAAACACACATTTTCAATACAAACTTCACAATCAAATAACATTTAAAAAAATCAACAAATGCACTAGTAAAAGCAAATCACTACAATTATTATAGAAACTCAGTAATAAACTATTAAATGTACCTACACACTTTTAAATATTAAAATGAAAACTTTGTATAATATACTGGCACAAACAAAATAATAAACAATGCTTAACAGTTATCACACGAAAAAGCAAATGGCCCCCGCGAAACACAAAACATTTCTGCTATTTAAACAAATAAAACCTTACTAAACAAAAATGCATAATGTAATCTTTACCCGGATTATAGAACAAGCTCGCAGTAGTTGCTAAACAAAATAGCATGATTGTGTGAGTGAGCCAATTACGTGCGGATAGGTAATTATGTCTCGCACACATTTACAATGTGAGGCAGAATATTAGCGGCAGCAGTTTGCGTTCAATATTATTTATCGTTTAATAAACGCCTGGCAAACATGTTTGAGTGCTGTGCTTGCAAATAGGTGCTATTTAAAAATATTAGGCGTTTTTAAGTTATTATATTTTTTTTATTAATTTATTTATAATTAATTAAAGTCATCTAAAACGTATGAACGTTTTATTAAAATATAGGTAAAGCAGTGCTTTTTTGCCTCTATATAGTGCACGCCCCTGGCAGCTAACATCATGTGTTTCGTTTGAGACCAAATTTGTATGGACCATCATCATTCTCCTTTTCACAAAACGCTTGTTCATTTTGTGATAATTTTAGGTGTCTGACTATGTTTGAGAGAAAGAACGTAAAGTGATTGAGAGCGGAGGCAAAATAATTGGGTTCCGTTTGCCACCCATTGTGTACGAAACCCTAAAAAACGGATGCTTTGCTTTTGCCATACATTATCTTTTTTAATATAGCTAAATAATTCGAGAGAGACCAAGACCGATTAATCAAATTAGTCAGATTTTATCAATAAAGGGATCCAAGGCTTAAAAAACAGCGTATTTATATGAATAGAATCATTAATGTGGCAAAATTTAAGGCTTATTTAACTTCAAAATTTTAATGTTTTATAGAACGGAATCTTTACTTCTGCCTGTCTCGTAAAGTAGTCTGATCTCTCTTTCTACCGCGTTAAGAATTTGGGTTGAAGTTATATATTTGTTTATCTATAAATAATAATGGAAATTAACCTACGTATATTTTGTACTTAATTGATTATTTAGTTAAGCATTGTTACTCAACAGTCCTTAGCCGTTTAAATTATTCGCGTCTTACAACACTTATCTCAATTATTCAGTAGATAAGATTATGTGACACTTCCTTTAATAAATCAGCGATAATCTACTCGATGTATAATTCATAGCACCCATGTTAGGTTTTTGTAGCTAAGTTTAAGTATAAACTTAAGTATATTTTTCACTTTATTGACAGTAAAATAAAGTGGGCGTATCATCAAGCTATTAATTTTTATTATTTTAATTTATTGACTGATTGGCTTGATATTTTTAAGTCGAAATTAACATTAAAAGCAAGGTGAACAAACCGAAAGCCTGCTAATATTTATTTAAATATCTAGTAATAATAAAACCGGCCCAGTGTTTCTCGGACTACGCGAGATAGGTTCTGTTGTTGCTTACAACAAATATGCGGACTAAGAAAAGGTTTTTTTTATTTTATTATACTGTGAAAATTTATCTTTTTAACGCCAATGACTGATATAAGTATCTGCTTTTACTTCTCCAAGCACATTTTGTAAGTTTGTCTACTATTACTGGTAAACTTGTAACTCATACTTAGTTGTGATAGTTTTTGTTTTAACTTCGTTGTATAATTGTTACCGTGGTTTAAGTCTGAATCGTACAAGTAAGATTCAGCACCCCTTTGGAGTATTAACTGAGTTCACTTGTATGGGGACTTGGAGGGTGATTTGGGATCTGAATTTATTACTTTACTAGCTGTTGCCAGCGACTTCGTCCGCGCGGAGTTCGTTTACTCCGCACTGCCCCTCCCCCGTAGGTGATAGATTCATAATATGTAGCCTATATATGTTGACCCGACCTATTCGTAATATTCATACAAAATTTGAAGTAAATCCATGCAGTACTTTTAAAGTTTACCTCAGGCATACATACAGACAAACAGACAAAAATTCTAAAAACTATATTTTTGGCTTCGATATCGGTTGTAGATCACGCCCCAATTATTCTTTTAAAAAATATTCAATGTACAGTTTCGACTTTCCTACGATTTTTTTATATGTATAGATAGATAGTTTCGGCATAGCTGTCCGTCCGCCTATTCGCAGTTTATCCCAGAAATGTTTAACTACAAGGCTATAATTTGGTATAAATACACATATTAGTCACGCCGACAAAGTGGTAAAAAAATATTAAACAAAAATTATATTAGAATGGAAACATCCTCTACGCATAAAGTATGTTGTTTTCTCTCGCAAACTTCATTTTATTCATGGTGTGGGGTATCCTTGGATAGTCTAAAAAATATTGCGGGATTGTGAAAACCATTTTTCGATTAAGTAGAGATATATAAGGTTTAGATTAGTATTTTTAAAGCTAAATATTTCACAAATGGATCTACGTTTATGAAATATTTAGCTTTAAAAATACTGCTTTTTATTAGAATCAGGTACTTGCCTGCCAGGTAAATCATCGTTTATGGATGTGTAAAAGAATTCATGGAAGAAGTATATATTTATAAAAAATCTAAAAGAAAAAGTATCACAGCTAAGTAGATTTACAGGTATATGAGTAAACAATTTAGAGGTGGGTATATAAGTAAAAAATGTGTTTTTTCCGTTTTCTGATAAAAACAACATTGCCCGGGATTGGATAAATGCCTGGTTGGCGATGGGCTTGCCACCTATCATATTGTGGGACCAAGTATCTTCGGCTAATCGTAAGTGCACTGGTTGTATCTCTGCCTACTTCTTCGGGGATACGGACGTGAGAATCCTTTTTTTTACTATGAGTAAAATTCGTCAAACTTATATATGAAGTGTATTTTATCGATTCGAGCATTACTTTACGGAAATCCATAACTCAAATTACTTTACACTAACACTACTTCACTGAACACAACTCTTCGACTCATGTTGAGTGATATAGTGATTGTTTCTCTTGAAGATACGTCGGTTGTACCGATTAAGTAAACCGGTATATTTTTATATTATAAGATAGCAAAACAAGCAGATGGCTCTCCTGATGTAAAGAGAAACCATCGCCTATAGACACCAAAGATGTTAATGGTGAGTTGCTATCCATGTAGCGGGATGGCAATACACATGCATAAGTCTACCGGCTACCTTACCCTCCAAACCGGAACACGACAATGACTAGAATTAACGCTATTGCGGCAGGAATACGTAAGACCCGGGCTCTACCACCTAGTAGTTTTGAACTCTACCACTTAGTAGTAACGATGGTAGGGACGCGCTTAGCCAATTAATCGCCTTTTACGACCTGCCTGGCAGAATGGTGGTTGGTGTATTCTTCAAAAGAATTTAACCAATTATGCATGTAACATTAAATTCCCGCCATACAGTCAGCAGCGCACCAGCAACATCTTTGATGTCTATAAGCGATGGTAGTCTCTTTTGATCAGAAGAACCATCTGCTTGTTTGCTATCTTTATATATAAAAAACACAACGTAACATTTAAACTTTTGCCCCGTTTATTGTTTGGGACAGCGTTCTTGGAATGCTGTATATTTTTTGGACGCTATTGTATTTTTTCTGCACAGCGTATTTGTGCACAATAGTATTTTTTTATTCAATCACAATAGCTCTTTATGCTCTCAGGTATAAGCCCTTAGATAAAATTATCGACAATTAGACGGCTTAGGCAGAGCTCAAAAAACTTAATTTTTTTTTAATCAAAACATCTGTTTTAAAAACTTGTCGTGTATGTTATGACACGTATACGAAAGCTGTTAGGAATTTCTACATCAGAAAGTAATTTTTGTAGCTCATATAACTTTAATTCAAAAATCATATAAAAAAATTGTTTGGCCATAGCATACAAACAAGTAAATGACATTCTAGATCACCGGTTTTCCACCGTTACGCCGCAGCACACCAGTGTGCCATTAAATGTCCCGCGAATTATAAAGCCGCATTACCACCATAGGTAAAATAACAAAAAAATTAAACCGACGAAAATTTATGCGTAGTCATACATTAAAATCAGTGATGAACAATCACTCATCCGTTGTTTACATACCCTTATGGTTGGAATTTTAAAAAAAATATTGAGACCATCCGCAGAGTACTACACTTAATCCAATAAAAAGGAATAATCAAAATCGAACTACTGTTAAAAGTTATGCGTGGTTTAATATTTTTAAAAAAATACGCGTCGAATTGAGAACATCTTCCATTTTTTCGTCGGTTGAAAATGTGAGCCATTGCGGGACGTCTGCTAAACTTATTTTTACTGGTGTGCCGTGAATCTTTGATAAAATGAAAAGTGTACCGGTGAAACCAAAGTGTTGAAAACGCCTCCTCTAGTTGGTACGAATAAAAGAAATCGTCGCCTATGATGTTACCGACCTGTGATGTTACCGACCGTCCAGAAAAGATGTTAATGGGGCGTTGCTTTCTGTGTGGAGGGATGTAACGCCACATGCTCACGTTATCAACTACTTCAAGTAGGAACGCGAAAGCAAGCAATGCTGACGATATAACAACAGATTATAATACAAAGTGATAGCATCAATCAAAGCGAGTTTTCTCAGGACCTTGCTACCCAGAAATTACGATGCTAGTGATTTTAGTTTTACCGTTCGCTTGCCTCTTCTCAAGCTACTGACTGGAAGGCACTTGTTATATTCAGTTTAGGGGATCCGCAATATATTCGATTTGTTATCTTCACATTATAAATATATATGTTACTTATTTCATGCCTTAAGAATATTACATTTCACGGACATCAAACAGAATTAAGATATTGAATGTCAAAGGGAACTTATTATAAATAATTTTATTTCATTATTATTATTACGAGTATTGTGTAGAAAAAGTCGCCTTCTTCAGATAAACATGAGTTTGGAAGTGGTGTTTGCAGTATACGCTGCATTTAAATTAGTACAGCTGTTCAATATCGGCCTTAAAGACACCGGATACTCGGCACCAGCGGAACAATGTAGTGTACACAATGGTACTACATACCGACCGGAAACTATGACCACCGCCACCTACATCCTGACGCATACAAATTATTTGGCAATCTTGCAATCTTGATGGTTTTTACTTCAAACCAACATTTTTGGTATGAAGCTTTATGTTCTAACATTTAATATTATACAATGTTTTACCATATTCATAGTTCTAACTATTAAAAAATCTTCTCATCTTGGTGGTTCTAATAATAATATAAAGAATATTATCTCCACGTTACCTTTGACCGCCTCGACGTGTCATGTGGTCGAGTGGCTTATAACTATGAGATAAGTGCTTGTGAGATGAGCTTAAATGTCTGTATTTTTGAGTTTTATTTTATATATTTTATTATATATGTCGCAGTGAAATTGTCAATAGCCGTTAGATTATAATCTACCTAGGGATTTTATAATTTGGTTAGGTTAGGTTAGCAGTTAAATTATAATATCACTTAGGTAGATTATAATCTAACGGTATTGTAAATTTCACTGCGACATATACATATTTAGTGGTGTCATTGACTAACTATCTTATCACAATCAAATAATTTGCTCGCTTTTGTTAATTTTCGGTTAGATCTATTCGTGCACAATGTGCATTCTTAATTTGTTCTGCGATATTTGTATATTGTCATTTTGATGATTTTGTTTGTTTACTAGATGAAAACCCGCCTTTGCTCGGAAGACTCATAATACGCAATCTTATTATGAGTCAATACTAACTTAATACTAACTCAAATACTCGTAGTAGACATTACAAAGTAGCAACACTGTAGTGACGTCTTCTTTCAACTATTATGTTGGTTTAATAAAGACAACACTATAGTGTTGCTATTTTTTAATTTCTACTCTTTAATGAACGAAGAGAGAATAAGTTTCACGATAATCTGCGCTCCGTTCTACGATACATACTTTAATAAATATTCACGCCATCTACACCACATATTTGTAACCTTTAAAGAAATATCGCCGATTTGTCAGCACGGTCAGAATTTTTAATCACTATTTTAACAAAATACTCGACAATCCAAATTTTGCGGATATATGTTGTCGACTCAAATTATTATTTTTTTACGCTTTATAATTTAGATAAGGTTTCGATTGAGTCTACCTTAACTCTTGACGAAATTATTAATATAGATAATAATATTATATTATTATGATAAGATCATGTATACTTATTGTTAAATGTTAAAACCATAGAGATGAGAAGATGCTACATATTATGTATAAATACTACATATTGTGCAGTATCTTCTCATCTCGATGATAAAATAATTATAATATCTGCAAATATTTCATGAACAAAGAATAATGAATATTGAATTCCATTTCTCACTAATCGCCTCAAACCCTGCTGCTGTACTTACATTTAAACCAACGCAATCATTTATAACTAAGTACAATAATACTTGACGGTTATATATGGCGTTAGTATTTTCTTCTCCACTAGTTTCCTAACATCAAATAATGGTGAAGAAGACGTATATCTGAGATATAGGGGGAACGGAAACCACATAGTTGGTGTCATTTCGAACTGACACATTAATTCACACATTTGGTGTTCAAAGGCTGTTTCCATCAAGACATACTTGTGTGAATTAAGCTGGGAATTCACTAGACGGAAAAGCCAGTGGGCAAGCCCGCAGACATGCCCGCCGGACTTTGCTACTAGGTCTGTACAAATATCTGTCAAGTGTATTACCGACGCGGGCTGACCGGCCTATAGCATAGAATATATAATAGTACAAATCGTATAGTAGCAAAGTCCGGCGGGCATGTCTACGGGCTTAACGGCGGACATGTCCGTTTAGTGAATTCCCCGCTTTAAGGTGCACTCATACCGAAGCTTATGAATTTTTTAGTAATTTCTAACAGTTTTGCTGTTTTGTGCAAAAATGTAACAAATCTTTTGATGACAAACGTTTACAAATGTTTTGTATGTTTGTACTTGTTTGAAAGTTACAAACTGTTTCAAACAGTTACAAACTTTTAATAACTTTTTATAACAACTTAAAAGCCAACTGACACGATCACACGAAGGGTTAAAACGGCATATAAGCAGGAGGGAGTAACCTATAGGTAGTAACATTGAAGGATGTCACATACCGCTAAGAAACATTACACGACAAATATTACCATTCATAACTTGAATATTGATTGATGTAGCTAAGATTAGGAAACTTTTAAAATCATTTAATTTTATGCTTCAACACCGAACTATTTTAAAATGTTATATGACCTCGGTGTAGGAGCACCTATACATAAATTTATCAAATATCAATACTTTTCGTTAAAAATAATTAAATGTTTGTGGCTAATGTAGGCCTATGATTAAATGTTTATTTAAAACGTGTTTAACGGGCATGGACAGATTAGAAAAACATTACAGGCTGCTTACTAATGTAATAGTAAATATTTAAACAAAGCAATTAATTTTAAATGTAATACTAATAAATCTTGTCAAACATTTTATCAATATTTACTTAGCTAATTGTATGTATACAGATAGCAACTTAATTAAAGATGAAAGATATAACAAGATTGAGCGAAAAGTAACAGGATTGTTGCGTAACGACAGTGATCAGGGTAAAACATTTTGAAGTATTGAAACTGTAAATCAATTACAAATTTAATGTAAAATGTTGAAGGAATATGATTAAATATCTATAAGCGTAATACTGTGGGTGAGTTTTTTTTGTAATATACCTACAGTAGTAAACAAGCAGATGGTTTTCATGATAGAAAGAGATAATTATCGCCTACAGACACCATATATGTTAATGGTGCGTTGCTATCTTGTGGCGAGAGGTCAAATGCCACATGCATAAGTTTACCTGCTACCTTACCCTCCAAACTGGAACACAACAGCGACAAGCATAGACGCTATTGCGGCAGAAATAGATAAGGTTGTACAGTACCCGGGCACGACGTTTAAGAACTCTACCACCTGATAAAAAAGGAGAGTAAACTGAATATAACTTCAAAGCTTTAAAGTCTCAAGTCTAAAAAAGTTTTTTTAATAAATTTCAAACAATGTGAAATTTATTAAAAAAACTTTTTTGTAGCCATCTTATAATACATCGACGTATTATAACAATATTAATCTATATCTATATTAATATTATAAATATGAAAGTTTGGATGTGTGGATAGATAGATGGATGTATGGATGTTTGTTACTCAATCAAGCCAAAACTAATGAACGGATTTGCATTAAACTGGGTACACAGGTAGATGATGACCTGGAATAGCACATAGGCTTTTTATCCCGGAAAAATAAGTGGTTCCCGCGGGATTCACCAAAAGCTTTTGTAATGCAGCGGGCTGCACGCTGCAGCTAGTTGATAATGTACACAAACGCCGTCGTCAGATTACAAAGATAAATATGTTTTAGAAAAAACCTTGCGCCGAATATAAAGTGTCGTCATATTTTAATAACATGCTTTTTATATATCATAAGATAACAAACAAGCAGACGGCTCTCTTGATAAAAAGAGACAATCATCGCCTCTATACACCAAATTTGTTAATGATGCGTTGTTATCCTTGTGGCGAAGTCCTAATGCTACATGCATAAATTTGCCGGCTACCTTACTCTTCAATTCGGAACACGACAGTGTCAAGTATTGACGCTATAACGGCATGAATAGGTGGGAATTAATTACTAATATTATATGCTCCAGATTAACGCTGCCTTTAAAAATCTGCCGCGGGCCACGGCATTATTTTTAAAATTATTTGTTACAAAAATGGATTCAGTTAAAACTAGAACCCTATCTGATTTTTTACATACATATATATGGTGTAGGTTTATTAGGTAGCCTTTAGATCCCAAACGTGAAAAAGGTGCCGACTACGATTATATCTCATTTATGCCTTTGATACACTTGAAATGAATAATAATGTACCTTTGGCAATTACGGCAGTTTATAAAATGACGACGTCGTTTTTGTAACGATAAAACATACACTGCGACATTAATAATACAATAATGATATAGTAATGCAAATAACTATGGGGTTTTACATCTATAAAAGAAAAAGTTTTTGTGGCCGAGTACTCCGTCGCATACTCAGTACCATAATCCTGTGCACGCCGCTGGGTTTTAGTCTTAACTTAAGGCCTAGTAAAAGTTTCAAGCAGGTAATAGAATATAATAATATTATTATTAATAATAAATATTTATAGACAAATAACACGAATTGATCTAACCATAAAAGAAGCAAATTACTTGTTAAATTAGTTGCAAATTATTTGGTCAACGATACTAATACATACAAATACATATATAAATACTTACCATACGTAATAAACAACCAAACCTAGAAATACAAACACATATGCTCGTCACACAAATGTTTGTCCCTGTCAGGAATCTCACCCGAGCCCCCTCGATTCGTAGTTAGGTTCGCTGACCATTCGACCAACGGGGCAATATAAAGCTCTTTAACTCCTGTTGCTTAGGAAGCTTAAGGCTTCAATTTGAGGAGAACAGCATATACACCTATGACATTGATCGTATGACAATGTCTATCCTGTCTGATCCAGACACAACTCGAGCGTGGTAATGTTTATCTATCTAATATTACCGTGACTCAAGCAACTAAGATCGGGGAAAGACATTCTTCAATCATATTTCAAAATGGTCTTTTAAATTTTCCTTGTGTTGAACCGGGTTCTTTTCAACCGACTCCCCAAAATCGGGAGATTATCAATTCAGTTGTCTGTGTTTTAATGTTTGTTAAATCAGTTTTGAAAATTCCTGTTTTTTTGAGAGGGTATAACTCCCCGTGTGGTCAAATTTTACTAGGTGGTAGAGTTCTGCATTGTCACGCCCGGGTCTGGTACAATTTTCAAGCAACATCCCAAAAGGAGGTTATCAAATCTGCTGTATGTTTTTTTATTTTTGTTACTTCAGAACTCGGTCAGTTATGAACCGATTTTAAATTTTTTTTTTCTTATATCACAAGATAGCAAACAAGCAGATGGGTCTCCTGATGGAAAGACTCAACCATTGCCTATAGACACCAAAGATGTTAATAGAGCGTTGCAGTCATACATAATACATAATCATACATAATACATACATACATAAGTTTACCGGCTATTTTACCCTCCAAACCGGAACACGACAGTGGCAAGCACTGACGCTATTGCGGCAAGAATAGGTAAGGCGGTGGTACCAGACCCGGACGAGACAATGCAAAACTTTACCACATAATAGCCACACTGGTAGTGACTCGCATAGCCAATCGGTCGCCTTTTACGACATGCCTGACAGAATTGCAGTTGGCTTATTCCTCAAAGGAGCCTGGGCCCAACACGGGGAATTATTTTATTGAAGCGTCTGCTTTGTTTAGGTGTCCCAAAATTGGTTGGCTCTCGCTGGCCGCTCGCTTACCTCAATGCCTAGAAGGAAAACAATCTCCATATTCTTAAACATATTTTTAACGCAGTAAAACTGTAGCAACCGACATCCCATTTTCTGGTTTCCCGGAACCCTCTATCACCTAGTAACCTGTTTTTTGTTTGGGAAAGTATACTCGGGATACTCGCCGTGTAGTGGGACAATTTTGAAGATCTGATGCACGGTTCCGTAGATACAGGAAATGGGAAGTCATGTGCTGCAATTTTACTGCGTTAAAAAAATATTTCAAAAATAAATGCTATTTTTTGAGACAGTTTATTACTAAACATGAAACATGAACTTTATTGATAAATTACTATCATATTACCAGATGGTCCAAATATTATTTAAACTACAAAAGCAGCAATATTCTTCAAATAACAAACTCAGCCGCAGTGATCCCAACAAAAGAATATGAGAAATATCTCTCATAGCAATACGAATCGCGTTGCTACTTGAAATTCTTTGAAAACATTCCGCGTTGCTCGCATTCTCATCAAATAACATACTGTTTTATATATTTTGAAATAGATGCCAATATGTTGAAGAATTTGAGGCTAAAATTGTATTCATTATTGCAAATTGTTATGGCGTTTCTGGGCTTGTATTTTATATACACACACACACACCCACCCACACACACACACACACACACACATATATATATATATATATATATATATATATATATATATATATATATATATATATATATATATATGTATGTATGTGTGTGTGTGTGTGTATTTTTGTTTGAGTGTACTGTATGAACTTGAATAATCGATTGTTTTATTAATTTACTAGCGACCTGCCCGCGGTTTCACACGCGTAGCTTCAAAACCTTCCTCAAGAATCATTTTATCTAATAAAAAAACCGCATCAAAATCCGTTGCGTACTTTTTAAGATTTAAGCATACATAGGGACATAAGGACAGACAGCGAAAGCGACTTTGTTTTATACTATGTAGTGATGCGTGGTCCGAGTCGCCGGAAGAAAAATATCAAAATTAAATCAATCCGGCAACTGAGACCGCGGTTCCAGTTAATGCGGTCCCAGTCGCCGGAAACCTCACATAACTAACATTCAAGAACATTTTTAAAAATAGTAATTTGTGGACATCTTAAAAAAGATAAAAAACATCATTACGCCAGTACTCTTGCGGGTAGGTAGTGAGCCGAATGTTTACAGACTTCGGTTCACCACGATTCACTGGCTTGTCGGTCGGCAAGACGAATGGTGACAAATCGCGGCATTTTGCCGACCCGATAACGTCTATTGTTTATTTCTAGATAATCAGGACCAACAGTTTTATGTGCTCATTTGAGGCACGAGGCCGAGCTGCCAAAGACATTTTGGATTTTCGAGAAGTTTTTCTCGCAAGAGTTTCAATAACACCTTTCGCCCGACTCGACTCGGAAACGAACCCGGGACCTCATAATCTTAGCCTGATATGCTAACATCTAAAGCACATCGTAGTAATGGATGTGCCTGACATTAACGAATAGTACACAGTAGCATCTGACTAACAGGGTTGTTGAGGCAAGGAATGTCTCACCTGGATTCTTTACTGCCGCCTTGAATTTTCCTCTTACAATACGGTCACCCCTTAGCGCTTACACATACATAGCGCTTATACTTTTCCTGTTACAATAAGTCACTCCTTAGCGCTTACACATACATAGCGCTTATACTTTTCCTGTTACAATAAGGTCACTCCTTAGCGCTTACACATACATAGCGCTTATATATATATATATATATATATATATATATATATATATATATATATATATATATATATATATATATATATATATATATATATATATATATATATATATATATATATATATATATATATATATATATATATATATATTAGACTGTGCCAAATAAATCGAAGATTTTTTTTTCGGTCCCGTTTTTTCGCCAAAACACGATTTTTTTCACTTTTTTTTTTTACTTCAGAACTCGGTCAGTTATGAAGTAACAAAAATAAAAAACATACAGCAGATTTGATAACCTCATTTTGGGATGTTGCTTGAAAATTGTTAGCGTATTTTTAGAAAACTGATTTTTAAGTTGTGTTAATTAACTATGTATTAAATAAATGTGTAACACATTATGTTACTTATTTATCTATTTTATACTCTTTAATGCACAAAATATATAATAGACGAACTTGAAGTCTAAAGACATTTTCTACCAATTAACCTTGCACTTGTTGTAACGGGTAGTGCACAAGAAAAGTCTAACGTAACGCCTATAATGTAACGGACAAATAATGCTTATACAAAACTCACACGACTTCGACCCCTACAAGACTTCGACAAAAATACATTTTAGAGTATCTTTTTTTTTATATCATAAGATAACAAACAAGCACATGGATCTCCTGATGCAAAAAGTCAACTATCGCCTATAGACACCAAATACGTTAATTGCTTTGCTATCTTGTGGCGAGGTCTTATGCCACATATATAAATTTACCGGCTATTTTACCCTCCAAACCGGAACACGAAAGTGACAAGCGCTGACGCTATTGCGGTAGGAATAGGTAAGGCGGTGGTACCAGACCCGGGCGTGATAATGCAGAACTCTACCACCTAGTAAAATTTGACCACACGGGGAGTTATACCCTCTCAAACAAAACAGGAATTTTCAAAACTGATTTAACAAACATTAAAACACAGACAACTGAATTGATAATCTCCCGATTTTGGGGAGTCGGTTGAAAAGAACCCGGTTCAACACAAGGAAAATTTAAAAGACCATTTTGAAATATGAGAATGTCTTTCCCCGATCTTAGTTGCTTGAGTCACGGTAATATTAGATAGATAAACATTACCACGCTCGAGTTGTGTCTGGATCAGACAGGATAGACATTGTCATACGATCAATGTCATAGGTGTATATGCTGTTCTCCTCAAATTGAAGCCTTAAGCTTCCTAAGCAACAGGAGTTAAAGAGCTTTATATTGCCCCGTTGGTCGAATGGTCAGCGAACCTAACTACGAATCGAGGGGGCTCGGGTGAGATTCCTGACAGGGACAAACATTTGTGTGACGAGCATATGTGTTTGTATTTCTAGGTTTGGGTGTTTATTATGTATGTATGTAATGTATACCCAATTGTCGCCGTTTACGATCTGCCTGGCAGAACGGCAGATGGTCTTTTCTTCAGAGGGGGACATGAAATACTTAAATTTTAATTTATTTTGCTATTATTAATTCAATGAACTATAATTATGTATAACTAATTGCCTTCATAATAAAATCCAATTAAAAATACTCAACAGATACAATGGAATATCAGAGTAATTTATAATTAAAAGCGTTTCATCGTAATAAATTATTCATCCCCGAGCAGAGCTGTAACCGCCTATAAAATACGAGGTAAATCCATTTGTTTAAAGAGTGTATCACAAAAATAAACTTTACGAGTTTTTCGATCAAAACACTTTTTTATTATACGTATTCTCAGATGCATGCGGAGCCAAAAATGGTTTATTGCTATCGACCGCGCTCTCATTACCAAAGCATGTGGTCCTAACAGATTTCATGTTAAAATAATCCTATCTAATTATTATTTATTATAATACCCTCACCAGTACGGTGCTATGAATAAATCTGCTGAAATCAAAAGTTTTATAAAGTCTAAACATTTTGTTATCCCTTCATGCATAAATGTTTGTGTAATAATTTTGGAAGCCATGTTTTCGCTAAGCCCCTCTCTTGTTTGTACGGCTTGGTCTTGCATCTCTTTCTTTCATTTTAAATAATGCCATGTGATCAGATGACTCTATGAAAGTGAGATACCTGTTTTAACAATAGTTAGAAAAAAGTGTTGTATGATCATTACCGAAAAATGACAGTTCACCATGGATTCTGTTAACACGCATTATATGTATTTATGATATATATAGTACAAAATAGTTTTCCTTTTCCCAATTTTACTTAGGTATTACATATTCAAAACGAATATAAATAGGATTCTATTCTACTAATACCTAGTTCCTGAGATAGAATTTCTATTGTTTTTTAATTATTAGTTGTGAGGAAAAATGAAATAAAGCATAGCATAAAAATAAAATTTATTGTCGATATTATTAGCATATTCGTTCTTGTACCGGTAATTAAAATACAAACGATAACGTCCATATTACGTTTAAATTTTAATTAATGTACTGAATACTGATAATAAATATTTACATTTTTAATGCCTTGTTCTATATGTAAATTACAAGAACAAGCAAATGTGTGGTTTTTCTAACATATCTTGCATTCTAAGAAAAAATATTGCTCCCATATGAATAAAATATATACATGTAAGTGTAATTTTACACTTTCTGCAACAAATAAGTGAAGTATAATATTATAATCATTGTTGTCGCAGTCTTGAGCAAGCAATTTGAACTGGCTTGTAGAGCGCGGCATCTCATTCGCTGAGCCGGTTGCCCAGTGTTCGAGTAGCGTGCGCCCATGACGCGCGCTTGTCAAATCGTTACGTGCAAATGCGAATTAGGTACTTCTTTTTACTTCTGTGCCCCGCGTGGTAATGATACATTTTCTTTCTTCTTAGGTACTCGATCCGTGCTGACCAGTGCAAAATTTGGCATGGTGAAGTGATGGTGCAAATCGTGCCACTCTCGCAGTGATAGTGTTAACTATAGTGCATCTAAGTGCTTTATGGATTGTGTCAATTTGGGATTGCCATCGCCAGTCAACGATAGCACAACTTGGGAACGGTAAGGGTATTTACATAATAAATTAGTTTTATTTGTTTAACATGTACAAATATCAGGTTTGTTTGCATAAATTTTGTTACCGTATTGTTTGTACAATATATCCTTTTATTTGTACATTGTCCTCGTTGTGTTGACACTAGTTATCTGTAATACTCACTATGTTACTAATATAGTTGTGTACGTGACACTGTTTTATCTATTACATAGCGCATTTTAGATTTACTGGTTGAACAGTGAATTCAATGTCTCAGTAGTGTAAACTTCGCTTTATAATATCCTATATACGCGGTTGTAGCGGGTTTATATTCTTACACTAACAACCGTAGCGACTCACACAATCATTATTGCTTTATTATGATTTCTGTACGTTATTATATTACAAAAACCTTTGTCATAAAATGTTCAGTTACATAAATGAAATAGAGCTGAATTGAGTTCATAATGACATGACAAATCATATTATATGTACACATAATATCTACATATGTGGCATCGATATTTGCAATTTATATTTAGACAAACGTGCAGAACATGCGACCATTACAGTAATTAATATTTAATATACAATGGATTTTAAAGGGATAGGGGGGAGAAAAAGTTATCAGGAGATCGTCGTCTGCCCGGCATGTTTTAGATCGTATCTTGCGTTCTTTCTAGATTTGAAACAATCGAATGCATAATGAGAGTTTTGTCATTTGATTGATAAATCAGTTATGGATGAAGAATTTGAAGCTATGCATTAACGTTTTAGCTCTTAGGAAGGTTTATAACCTTCTTAATTCGGCCCTAATTGAGGAAGTAGAGCTTTAAATATGTATGAATCATTTTGTTATTTTGAACGATTTATGCACTTTTTTTCATGACAATTTATTATAATTACAAACCACATGTTCTCCTGGTAAGGTTAATATGGGCAAAACAGCTTATAATAAGGGTTCTCTAAAAAAATGACCTAAATATGCGTTACGTTTCGCTTGATTGTGAGACCGTTTGTTAACCTAGTTGATTGAATCTTACTAAAAGACTTTTACTTATTTTTTATACCATAGGAGACGGATTAAATTACTTTTAGAAGTGAAATTGCTTTAGAATCGTTGTGATTGAAACGTCTACTCACGGTAGAGAAAAAAACACATAAAGTATAGATAGGATTAAGCTGGTGAGAGAATTAGTTGGAATTTTATATTTAAAATATCATTTGAATGGTTCCAACAACACACAGTAGAACCAAAGAGATTTTACTGCAACTTTTTACTTCTAGAATAGGAAAAATCTTTTTCCTCGACTCCTTCAATTTATCTCTCTTTTTTCCGTAAGTGACTTTCCGTAAGTCCTCTTCTACCGCTTGTGCTCACACTAGATTTTTATTATTCAAATAGGTAAAAATACTAAAAATAATACCCAATACTAAAAATGTATAATGCGAATGTTTTGATGAATGGATTTTTGTTACTCAATCACGCAAAAACTGCTGAACGGATTTGGATGGAATTTGGCGCACAGATAGATGATAACCTGGAATAGTACATAGGCTATTTTTATCCCGGAAAAATGACTTTCCCGTGGGATTCCTCAAAATCTTTTATAATGCCACTCATTTATTATAACAATTTTACGATGATAATGCAGCGGGCTGCACGCTGTAATTCATACTAATATTATGAATGCGAAAGTAACTCTGTCTGTCTGTCTGTCTGTTACGCTTTCACGGCCAAACCACTGAACCGATTTGGATATTTGGTACAAATATAGTTTGAGACCCAAGAAAGGACATAAGATAGTTCTTATCCCAGAAATCCCACGGGAACGGGAAATATGCGAGTTTTTATTTTAGAATTTTTTCCACGCGAACGAAGTCGCGGGCACAGCTAGTAATCTATATTTAATATTATAAATGCGAAAGGATATTTGGATGGATGTTTGTTACTCAATCACGCAAAAACCACTGAACGGATTTGAATGAAATTTGGCACACAGGTAGATGATAACCTGGAATAGCACATAGGCTTCTTTTTATCCCGGAAAATTTTGGTGATCCCGCGGGATTCGCAAAAAACTTTTATAATACAGCGGGCTGCACGCCGCAGCTAGTATTATAATATTCGTAAGATCACCTTAACAATCACTGTAGATTAAATACTCATTGTATTAAAAGTACAAATGATTTTAATACAATTTAATCGAGTAAAACAGTACAAGTGATTTTAATACAATATAAATCTAAGTTAACAAGGAGTTTTACTAAGTGCAGACGATATTCAGTGTTCAAAGTATTAAATACTCAGTTTCTATGAGAAACGTTTGCCGTGTGAAAATTAATTATTATAAAATTAGTCTAATATGGGCTGTAGTATAAAATACAATAGGAACATGTGGATCGCTGCCGTGCGTCCCTTTTATACAAAATACCGGAACCTGGTTTTCAATGAACATTAATTTATTGCTAGACATGCTGACCGAGATAAAATTACACTAAAAATAAATATCAATGAATAAATCACACGTTCCCCCAATTTACCTCGTGTTTGTCTAGACTTCTTCAAAAAAGACCATTTATTATGCGAATGATGGTCCAAATGTTATTGCAATCGTGAACAACTGGGTGATCGAGTCCTGAAATCCAAGTTTGGTAACACCGTTTTTCCTTTTCCTGGCGGAACAGCGTCAGAGCTTGATACCACAGTATACTGGAGACTAACAGAAGACAATCTACATACAATCTACATACAAGAAACGACAATTTGTAACGGACTTTCTAAAACTTTAAAAAGGTTAAGATTTGTTTGCTTTCTCGTTTCTAAATGTCTCATTCTGGAGTTAGCCTGTACAACTCGGATCACAAGCCCTCGGGTTCGATGACCGGCATAGACATACTTAAATGGAGATTTTCTATCTCAATAGTAGTTCGAAATTTTATGGTGGTGTATTGATAACACGCTAGCTGCATAGTATACTGGAGACTAACAGAAGTCAATCTACATACATGTGATATTCGAGAAACGCACACATAGACACCCCTCACGGACACGATATCTCGGAATGGTTCGGGACAGTTTGTTCCTCACCAGTCTGAGATATCGCGTCCGTGAGAGGTGGTCTATGGGCTATGCTCGAATATTGTGTGGAACATTGATAGCCGAAACACACTGTTGGAAACAAGCTTCCAACACGGGTGACCTTGGTGCGTCTATCGTCCCGAAGTTAATTGCGCTAAGGCACACGCAGTCCGGACTGTATGCGAAAATAGCCGATAATAGTCGGTCTCACCTTTTTTTATATCACAAGATAGCAAACAAGCAGATCGGTCTCCTGATGGAAAGAGTCAACCATCGCCTATAGACACCAAAGGTGTTAATGGTGCGTTGCTACCTTGTGGTGAGGTCTAATGCCACATGCATAAGTTTACGGACTACCTTAACCTCCAAACCGGAACACGACAGTAACAAGCACTGACGCTATTTCGGTAGGAATGCAGAACTCTACAGCCTAGCAAAATTTTACCACACGGGGAGTTTACCCTCTCAAACAAAACAAGAATTTTCAAAACTGATGTAACACATACTTAGTTTTTAACTCTACCACAGTAAGCATGTGCATATGTGCATTTATCGTGTCATTGCACGAAGATTTGTGATGATAGGCGCAAGTTCGGTCCCAGCATTAAGAAGAACCAATCGCGTGTACTCATTGTATCCAGTGATATAAAAAATATACTCTTTTTATCATTACACAGTTAGAAGGTTCAAGCCTTTTAGAGGATATCTTTAATCTCGTGAAGGCATGGTGAACATATAATTTTTTTTATAGATAGCAAACAAACAAATAGCTCTTCTGATGGAAAGAGAAACCATCGATGAGATCAATGGTGCATTGCTGTCCGTGTGACGGGATGGCAATGCCACAAGTTTAAGGTGGCTGGCTACCTTACCCACCAAACCGGAACAACAAGCTTTGAAGCTATTTTGACAGGAATAGATATGTAAGGCGGTTGTACCATATAGACCTCGCCACGAGATAGCAACGCACCATTAACATCTTTAGTGTCTATAGGCGATGGTTGACTCTTTCCATCAGGAGACCCATCTGCTTGTTTGCTATCTTATGATATAAAAAAAAATATATACCCTGTTGAGAGTTGCGGAACTATACCAAATACCAAAAATCTCTGTTCCGCTGTCGGTGTTGACTATGTGAGGTCCCGAGTTTGATTCCCGGATCGGGCAATTCAAAAAGTGTGTTTTCCAGTTTTCTGATAAAAGCAACGTTGCCTGAGATTGGTTGCCCGGTTGGCGATAGGCTTGCCACCTATCACGATAAAGAAGATACTAATCGTGGGTGAACTGATTGTACCTCTGCCTACCTCTTCTGGAATACGGGAAGATACTTTTTTTAAATATATAGTAAGTTCAAAAGGCAAAATCAGAGTTGCTCACTTCTATAAATTTACATAATTAGATTTCTAGCATAAAGTCGGATCCTTTTTAAAAATAAAGCTGCCTAAAGAGAGAACAAAATGAAGTTGTTAATCTATACATCTATACAAATAAATAAAATTGGAGTGTCTGTTTGTAATATTAAAATAACTGTTTTTTACTAAATGCATATGGATGTGTACACGATACATATACCAAAACAGCATTTTTTTTTTCTGTCTGTCTGTTTGTTCCGGCTAATCTCTGGAACGGCTGGACCGATTTTGACGGGACTTTCACTGGCAGATAGCTGATGTGATAGGTAGTAACTAAGGCTACTTTTATTTCGAAATTTTTCCATGCGGACGAAGTCGCGGGCTCAGCTAAAAATAAAAATAAATTCAGTCCCAACAAACAGTTATTTTTATTAATTAGTTAATCTGAGTTTAAATGCGTAAGCATCCGCCATTATGTAAATGATTTCGCTTACTCGTTATTAAAAAAAAAACCTGGCGTAACTACTGAAAACGATTAACCCACCTCACGTAACCCTGGTCAATACAATATTCGATAATAATATTTTGAGTTGTGACTAATCATTATGGCGATTGAGACGGAATGGCTAAAACATAAAACATCGTTGACACTTGACACGTCTCATCGAGATTATCTGGCATTCGCCCAAATAGATCAAACATTTTCATCGTATACTATTTAATATATCTAACAGAAAAATATCCGTCTGTTATTCATTAATTAAACAAAATGTTTAGTAAAAATATTATCACGAAAGTAACCTTGCGAGGTAGGCAGAGTAAATTTCAATGAACGCCTATATTTGTCGCTTGTTTAAAAGGAGTGGTAGTAGCCATAGCTCGACAATTATCAACTTTAATGATTACTAGCTGTTGCCAGCGACTTCGTCCACGCGGAGTTCGTTTACTCCGCACTGCTCCTCCCCCGTAGATGATAGCGTGATAATATGTAGCCTATATGTTGACCCGACCTGTCAGTAATATTCATGCAAAATTTGAACTAAATCCATGCAGTACTTTTTGAGTTTACCCCGGCCATACATACAGACAAACAGACAGAAATTCTAAAAACTATATTTTTGGCTTCGATATCGATTGTAGATCACGCTGCAAGTATTCTTTAAAAAAAATATTCAATGTACAGTTTTGACTTTCCTACGATTTTATTATATGTATAGATTATTTGCGAATCCGGGACTTACATTTTGCATCGTTGGCGTCACTGGTGTCTAAGCGGTGGTTGTCCCTTCCATCAGGAGAACCATCTGCTCCTTTGCTATCATGTATTATAAAAAAAACATCGAAAAAAACATGTACAAAATTGCTATCTAAAAAAACCCGTTGATTTGATCGCTAATACTACTTTTCTACTACTTCCTACTCTACGCACATACTACTGTATTTTACGCAGGAGACTACTCCAACCATTTTGGAATCTGTAAGGAACATACATAAAGTCAATGTGTGGACTTTGGAAAAATCAATTTATACTCGTACTATTACAGGTCAAGCTGACCTGTACAGTTTCACCTTCGATTACATTCACAAATCATCGATGTAAGAAATTGCATTCAATCTTTGATCCAGTTCGGCCCCTTTTGGGGTTGATTTTTAATAATTACATTTTTTGTTAGCCTATGCCAAATTTCATCAAAATTGGTTAACCGTGAAAGCGTATTAAATAGACAATCGGACACACTTTCGCATTTATAATATTAGTATGGATTATATAACATTCGTTATCATCACATGTCACGGATAAGATAAGCACTATGGCCAGTTAAAAATAATGAGAATAAAATGAAACATGGAAAGAACATTATTAAATTACTATATTAAAACGATTTTTCTCAAATATATATTTTATAACTTTATATATTTTATAACTTTGTATAAGTAAAGATAGCAGATACAGGAAGTGAATTAAACAGAAAAGGATAGCATAGTGCTATCCTATAATCGGCTATAATCGAGCTCAGGTGGTAGTAAAAAGCGTAGAGCGCTCGTTATAAAAAAATAAACTGATGTTAGGAAATCTCATGTAATATTTCATTTTTAAGTCTGAATAATATCTATAGGCTCGGTGCAGAACAGAATGATAGGAAAGACATTTTGTTGTTTTTTAAATTATTCCTTACAGCAGAAGACTATGTGGTATTCTTTCTTAGGGAATGTTTTTTTTTTACTTTTTTATATCATAAGATAGCAAACAGTCAGATTGCTCTCCTGATGAAAAGAGAAACCATCTACCTTACTCTCCAAACCGGAACACGATTATGACGATTGACGAGAACGGACGCAACTGCGGCAGGAATGAGTAAGACACTGGTACGAAAACCGGGTGAGACAATGCAGAACTCACCACCACAGTATACTGGAGACTCAGTAGTCAATCTACATACATGTGATATTCGAGTAACGCACACATAGACACCTTTCACGGACGCGATATCTCGGAATGGTTCGGTACAGTTTGTACCGCACCAGTCGGAGATATCGCGTCCGTGAGAGGTATTTATGGGTGCTATGCTCGAATAATACTTGTATGTAACATTGACTTTTGGTAGTCTCTAAGTATTCTGTGTCACCACCTAATAACCAAAACTTGTTTAAAACTAATTTACTGCTGACATGAGACTTTTTGTCTCAAACCACGAGGGCTAACAGTATAGAAGCTAGCAAAGTCGTAAAAAAAGAATTTCAAAAAAGCTAAGTTTTTTATATGTCCTCTGTCTTGTTTTACTGGCCAGTAAGCAGGCAATCTGGCAGGAGTTAGAGGCCGTAACTATTTGTTGCGTATATTATGTGATATTTGTACCGGGAAAATGATAGTGTTGATATGGACCCCCTTCAAAAAATAGATAAACTGCCTTACTTAATAAGTAAGCATCCGTAAAAGGCTATTTATTAACTGTCTTACCTTCTGTGTCCGTAAAAAGCGAGAAAAGGCTAATATGTGTAAATACGTTAAAAATCAAAGTGTAATTGACCTATCTATCACCTTGGCTTCAGATTAGGTGGTAGAGTTCCTTTTCAACATTTCGCCTACATTTTGTACAGTGCCTGTTCCTGCCGCAATATCGAGATGGTCCAGTTAGATGAGTAAAGTGGCCGGTAAACTTATAAATGGAGCATTCACATCTCTCCATACGGATAGCAACGCACCATTAACATCGTTGATGTGTCTATAAGCAATGATTGTCTTTCCTTTAAAAGATTCATCTTATCTGCTATCCTATAATATGTCATGCCGGTAGAAACACGTTTGACCTATTGTGTTGCTATTATAAACTGCTCAAGAAATAGGCAAATATCTGTTCTTCAAGGAAGAATCGGACGGATACAAACGAAGAAAATGTTTTATTATATTTGAATAGCTCATATTAAAGACGAGATAGAGATACCAAAATTTTTGATGGTAAATAGGTATGTCATTAAGTTTTTAAAATAATTCGTCTAAATAAATGAGTTCATATAACGGATTAAAAAAAATCAGTATATTGATAATCATTACTTTAATTCACGAATAATAAATATTTTAGGTTTCTATTTAAATATTTACTGCTAAAAAATGTTAAAGTGAACTGATTTTGTAATTTGTTAATATTATTTTTTAACTAGATGACCCTGCAAACGTTGTTCTGCCTTTTTAACTACTCTTATTTTTTTCTACATTTTCTCACCTTTTATTTAAACCTTCCCTGGATTCATTTCATTCATTCATTTTTGTTCTGCGTTGCACTTAAGGGCCATAGGTATATCCTGTTGGAAAAATGCATAAAATAAAATATTTATGCATTTTTCCAACAACTGTATGAAGGGATTGTCTACGTTTTAAAAAACCTTTATCAAAAATTATATTCTTGCTCTGTAGTGCTTCAAGTCTTAATCTTGCAAAAACTGTAATATTCTTCGAATAATCTGCTTACATTATTACTATTGCTCTGGAATAAACTCGAAAACATGAAGTTTCCATTGCGAATCGAATACACGCTCTTAAGCGAATATTTGTCACGAAATTTAGGAAAAAAAATACAAAATGGATGTATAAATACCTACTACTTAGTGTAGATAGTTAGAAACCTCTTAAAAGGGTTCTGTGTTTTACGATAAAGTAATGTGTTCTTATTTGTGAAGATGTGCTTTCACATCAAATCAATTTACACTTACCTACATTCTTACAAAGGGAACACGCTCTTTGAAGACCCAAATAAAGGTTTGATGTATCATTATTATACATCTCTTTCGCACACTTAAATGTTCATTGAGTGTGAAAAGGATACACAGTATTCTTATCTTGTTTTGTAGTTATAAAGGTGTAACGTACAAAGATTTTCTTGAGAACGTATGATGCCCTAGTGATTTGCTGGTTTTGTTAATCGTGGGCCTATCCCATGGGTTAGAGGAAAGAAACCCTATCCGATTGATGTGTTTCGAAGTAATCTCTACATTTGTGATTTCTCGAAGAGACGGGTTTTTTTGCCCATAATATTATTGTCCGAGCCATTTTTTAATCTACTTTAAAAAGGAGATTATCATTTTGTCCTGAATGTATGTTATATTGTTAGAATTGCATGGGTTGGAGGAAAGAAACCATCTATCCGATGATAGTGTTTCGAAGTAATCTCTACATTTGTGATTTTTCGAAGAGACTGGTTCTTTTTGCCAAAAATAATAATAATTATTATTATTATTGTCCAAGACACTTTTTAATAAAAGGAGATTATCAATTTTGTCCTGGATGTACGTTATATTGTTAGAATTGAATAATGTTTGCGCATAATGATGTTTTTCTTGAATTCCATGTACGTATGCTAAATTTCCTAAGTGACATATGTTTGTCCACGAATTTCTCGGGAACTAAAAGTCGTATATTCTAACACTTTTCATCGTCGACACTTGGTGAAACTCCATTTTAATGTAATATTTTATCACTTATACACTTGTACTGTTTTCACAATAAAGCTATTATCATATCATATTATTACCAACAGGTTTCGCTTACACAAGCATCATCAGGGCAATTTATAGTTACAAACTAGAGTTTGTAACTATAAATTGTTTACAGTTACAATAATAATAAATTTACAGTTACAATTTCTAATTACTAGAGTTTGTAACTAGAAATTGTAACTGTAAATTTATAGTTAAAAACTAGAGTTTGTAACTATAAATTATTTACAGTTACAATAATAATAAATTTACAGTTACAATTTCTAATTACTAGAGTTTGTAACTATGAAATTGTAACTGTAAATTTATAGTTAAAAACTAGGGTTTGTAACTATAAATTGCCCTGATGATGGTTGTGTAAGCGAAACCGGTTGGTAATAAGTGATAATAGCTTTATTGTGAAACAGTACAAGTGTATAAGTGATAAGATATATTTCTACCTAAGGACCAGTCCCAAGTTTCATCAAAATCGGTTCAATAGGTTTTGAGATATCGGTATAGTTGACAGATATTGAAATCGGTTTAAGTTTTTAAATAGCTTTTTCTAGGATCTTCGAAAAAAGCAAATTAAAAAAAAACTATTTTTTAAACTATTTACTACATACTTCCTTTTCTTCTGAGATTTTATTTTTGTTTTGTCAAACTAAAAAGTACACCCGCTTATGTTTTACCAAAAGCTTATCTTAAAGACAGGAATGCGGTTTTAACACGTTATTGCTTTATCAGTGGTTAAAAACAAAAGGTACCTACGCTTTTTGATGAAAACCAACCGCATTAAGAAGCACGAGACTTGTCATGTAATGTCATGACACCACTACTAATCTGCGAAGTTTTTTCAAAATATCGAAGAACAGTAAATTGAACTCGGGTCATGATCAAGACCGAACAGGCAAGCCAATAGACGAACGAAGCTGTCTCAAGTCCGAGTTGATTGCAACTAGCATCAATTTATCCATATCAGTTATAGTACCTTAAATTGCATCATATCAATTTATAGTGTCTAATATTTTCTCTATATAGGTACGTGAAGGAATTACTTTATAAGACAGTTATGCAAACGGTGGAGTATTAAATTTGGCACACTTAAACTTTACGTTACGGATGACTGCAGACACCAATTTTTATTTTAAACTGCATTAATATTTAAAAAAATAATAATAAAAATATTGCATTATACACTACGTCACGTGACCTAATACACACATGTATAGGTACTATTTTTTATGTCTCAAGTCTGTTGTCGAATTTAAAAGAGATTTTATTGTTTAATAATCGAATAGTCGAATATCGACCACAAGGCGATTGCTCGTCTTATTGGGTTATTGGACGATTCGCACGAATTAAACTCGCACGAAATGTGCGAATCGACATTTTTTAATAATATTATTTTTTCTGTAGGCGATTCGCACGAAGTAACTTTTTTCGTGTGCGAATTGACAACTCCAAAAATATGTAGTAAGCTTTTGGCACATATTTTATTTTACAGAGCACAAAATAAAAAGTACAGTCATGTTCATCCGTTTTAGAAATAATAAAAATACGAAGAGTCAATCGAATCTTAGATAGCAGCTATTTTACTTGAAACCGGAAAAGCCATGCATAATCATTTTATAATGGTAAATTTAAGTGTTAATTCATTTACTATACTTTTTTATTTATGTATGTTCAAATAGTAATAATCTACTGCTTTTTGAACGCGATTTGATATTTTTTCAGTCCTCAAATCATGTCATAGAGAATTAAGAGAAGGTTTAGCAATTTTATTTTAATAAAGACATTTTTGATTAATTTATGTCTCATTTCATATCGATAAAAATATTTAACCGTAAATACTTTGGTACTAGAACGTACTTTATCATAACTGAATTGCACAAAACACAACGTGTGTGACAATTACCTACTACATATTTTAGGAGTTGTCGATTCGCACACCAATAAATTAATCTCGTGCGAATCGCTTACAGAAAAAAAAATTAAAAAAATATCGTTAAATTCGGGCGAATCATCCAATAAACCGTCTTAGTAGCTCGAAATAGCCTAAACTTGTGGCTTCCTGACTTACGTTACAAAAATATGAAGTACTTTTGTTAGGCTGGCTTTAAAGTCTCAAACCTAGAAAAAGGTCCCGTCGATTAGGATGTTACCTAAAATTGTGTCATTGCGATGGCTTTTGACGTATTATTTTATGGTACTATAAACTGCCAAGCTAATTTGCCGTAAGGAACGTGCTTTAAGGCGCTTTAGTGCTTGCCTTACTTTTTCTATAACTAACAAATGATTACCGTACCCATATTAAGTTAAATGATAAATCATAGTACTTCTTCAAGAGCATTGAAATAAGTGGCTAATTAATGACAAATGGCGCAACCAACATACGCAATAAATGCGCCGAGATCTCTCCATTACAAGCACACTTATGTACTGCCTTATTAATAAACAAGGTGTTCGCTGTGTTTAACTTAACATCTACGATTAGATACAAATCAATTTAATGAATACTATTTACACAAAATGCAAACGTTATTTTAGTTTTTGCGATAATCTATCCATACTAATCCATACTAATATTATAAATGTTTTTTTTTTCGGAATGTCACAATTGCTGTTAGCCTTAAGGGCTGTTACAGCTTCACCGGTCGCGTATTATAAATGCGAAAGTAACTCTGTCTGTCTGTCTGTCTGTTACGCTTTCACGGCTAAACCGCTGAACCGATTTGAATAAAATTTGGTACAAATATAGTTTGAGACCCAAGGAAGGACATAGGATAGTTCTTATCCCGGAAATCCCACGGGAACGGGAACTATGCGGGTTTTTATTTTAGAAAAATTTCCACGCGAACGAAGTCGCGGGTAAAGCTAGTATTATTATAAATGTCAAAGTTTGGATATTTGGATAGATGGATCCATGTTTGTTACTCGATCACGCAAAAACTACTGAACGGATTTAAATGAAACGACACACAGGTCAATGATGACCTGAAATAGGTTACCTACTTTTTATCCCGGAAAAATTAAGTTATCCCGCGGGCATCGACAAAAACTTTTATAATGCAGCGGGGTGTACGCTGCAGCTAGTCTTCTATATATATAAAAGTCAATTGCTGTTCGTTAGTCTCGCTAAAACTCAAGAATGGCTGAAACGATTTGGCTAATTTTGGTTTTGAATTAATTGTTGAAATCCAGGGAAGTTTCAAAAGGTAAGAAAATATAGAAAAAATAAAAGTAGTTAAAAAGGCAGAAGAACGTTTTCCGGGTCAGCTAGTAACTTATATATTATTCTATAACACTGCAGATAACATTTTATGAAATAGCATTTTAATTGGTTTTATATATTTGAAATTCGACCATAGACTAAACAAATAAATTTCTTCTAAGGTTGATAACAGTCTTTAGCCATACTAATAAATATTATTTAAAAATATAATAGCCATAAAGCCAATAATTATTATTTAAAATATTAGGTTTCTGCACTCCTCCGCAAGGTAAACTTTACACGTAAAGCTGTCGATCACGCTTATTGCTTAAAGCCGTATTCGATACCAGGTCGTTCTTTTAAATATACTTTTTTTCAAATTAGTAATCACTAAAAGAATAAGCAATAACATATTTGTAGTTTGTAGTTGTAAATAAAAATGGTGAAACAGAGATTTATTAGGCGCCATTAAAGGGTAGAGTAGATCTGCGTTTTTGACAGACAGTTTGTAAAACTCGAACGATTGACCCAACGTGTCTTTATTGTAGAGTTATGCAATGTTCTTTGAACCCGGGTTTTTTATATAGTTAGTGTTTGGCACTGTTGTGGAGGATTTTGAAGGTGAGACAGCTGGTGCAACTCACGGTAAAACTCCTTGCGAGACTGATGGCATCGCATCACTTACCCCTATGGTGTCTATGTGTGATGGTTTTTTCCTTCTATCAAGAGCTATCTGATTGTTTGCTATCCCAAGATATAAAAAAAAATTAATAATGAAAATTTTCATTGTTTTTGTTAACTAAGTCGTGTACGAGTATTATGTATGTTGAGGAAAACTTACAAATTAATATGCATACAGTTTACGGTGCGGCCAAGGTTATGCTAATTACCGTCTTTACGATGACAATATCTCTAGCATATTGAGGTAATTTATCCAGTGTGTGTGTATTTCTATGAGTAAGTATTAACACCCATGTCACAAGGAAATAAATTGCTTACGTCTGGAATTAGATCAGTTATTATCAGGATTTTTTTGTGGGGGTATGCCGGGTCACGCAGTGCCCTAAAGAAAGAGTTGCCCCAAACGGATTTTTGAAAGGAGAAGAGTGATATAGCTCTTTTGATTAAAAGAGCTATACCTATATTGGTTTTAAGTTTTACTTCCAAAATGTTGTTTTTAAACAATAAAAAAATATTTTATTTCGATTTTTTTCTCAAAACACAGTGACATGATGATATAAAAAGTTATGGACTTACAACTGTCTACAATTAGCGTGCCCCCAAAAAAGAAATGACAAAAGTCCAGAGATATTATTATTAACTAGTTAGCACGATAGTAGTGACACGATTAGCCAATAGTTTTCCTACTACGAACTGTCAGGCAGAATGACCGGTGGTCTATTCTTCAAATGAGGCTCAGCAGACCAATGTGGGGCCTGTCGGATAATATAGGCAGGGTAGGCACTTGAAGTTTTTATGTATATATTTATTACTGTAACCGCTATTTAAACTAAATCGCAAATAATAAAATACAACAAAGTATAAAATTACTCTGTAAAACTGAGCAAATAACATATTATCTATGTTAACACACAGGAAACATGTGTCATAAATATATTTATTACGTTTAAATATGTATATTTCTTTAGTTATGTACTACTAGCTGAGCCCGCGACTTCGTCCGCGTGGAAAAATTAAAAAAAAATAGCCTAAGGTACTCGCTATCATATCAGCTATCTTTCAGTGAAAGTTCCGTCAAAATCGGTCCAGTCGTTCCAGAGATTAGCCGGAACAAACAGACACAGACAAAAATTCTAAACAATGTTATTTTGGTATACGTACCGTGTATACATCCATATGCATTTAGTAAAAACGGTTATTTTAATATTACAAACAGACACCCCAATTTTATTTATTTGTATAGATGGCGTCAACGCTTGCATTTCTTGCAGATAAAATTGCCCTTACACACATCAATTGATTTTTTTTTTGGTAAATCTATCATATCCGAATTCCGGGTACACTTTAAATATCAAGTCTTTAATGTTGGTTACGATTTCACGAAGGTCTTTACCTATGTAAAATTTTTTTGTAGCCTGATTCAGGATTTTTCCCTAAGTAACCACTAACCAATCAATATGATCTTGTTTGGAAAATTTGTGCTTCTTCTACCTAAATGATTGCTTATGTTGGTATACCTACAGCTTCAAAAATTAAACAGTTTTCCACAATGGGGAAGATTTAAAGCAAGATTTAATAATATTAAAATACACAAAATAGATCGAATATTCAACTACTACAAAGTAAAGTGATTTTTTTCAAAGAAGGAAAATCCAACGTTCCGTATCAAAGAAGTCTATTGCGAAAGGAGCCGGTCACATGTCTACTCCGCGCGGGCCGCAGAGGTTAAAGGTATATGATTCCACCCATGTACCTTAAAAAAACCGGCTAATTGCGAGTCGAACTTGCGCATTAAGGGTTCCGTACCATAATCTATAAAAAAACGGCAAACAATCACGTTTGTTGAATGGGAGCCTTCTTAATATTTATTTTATTTTAATTATTTATTTTTAAAGTGATTTTATGCAAATGCAAAAGGGAGTTTATGCAAAAAACACGTTTGTTGTATGGTGGTCACCCTTAAATATTTATTTTATTCTTTTTTTAGTTTTAGTTATTATACATAAATAAAAGGCAACATAAATACCTACATCATCTGTGAAAATTTCAACTATCATGGTTCACGAGATACAGCCTGGTCACGGACAGATAGATAGACGTACAAACGCACGGACGGACAGTGGTGTCTTAGTAATGGGGTCCCGTTTTAAACTTTGAGTATGGAACCTTAAAAAATATAGTAAAGCCAACGCTCTCACAGTTCGGCTCTTCTCGGCAATGTTCGGTTCTCGTTCGGCGGTCAGAGTAGTGCGCCGCATCGTGCACACTGCACACAGCCTTTCGGTTAATACCTAGATAGTACCTAGGTATGTTGAGTTATTTTCGTTTTACATTTTTTTTAAACTATGCATCTAAATAACGTGGTATAAGAGCCAAAGTTTGTCTTCCTAAGATCTTCGTGTTGATGAAGTACTTTTCGTTATATGATAAGGGTTAAAATTCACCTATTAATTTTCTATAATTTTTCGACTCAAAATTCCTTATTGTGTTGTTATAAGATATATATATATATATATATATATATATATATATATATATATATATATATATATATATATATATATATATATATATATATATATATATATAGTGTCGTGGACTTTTTTGTGCATCTACTAAAAACCAATATATTTGTAGTACATTGTACTTACGTGTACTTAAGCATTACGCCAGCAAGCGCATGTGGATACAGCCGTTCGATACCACTTTTTCTTCCGACTTATTTTACAAATATCGATATTTTAACTACGCTAAGAATAATTGTAACGTAATCCTCATGAATGTAGCTATCATTAAACATACACATAATTTTTTTTTCAATCCGACTTGTAGTTCCAGGAATTAGCATTTAGCGCATTCAATGAACAAACAAACGTTAAAATACTCGTATCATATCATATCATCCATACTAATATTATAAAGGCGAAAGTAACTCTGTCTGTTACGCTTTCACGGCCAAACCACTGAATATCCCGGAAATTCCATGGGAACGGGATCTGTGCGGGTTTTTATTTTCGAATTTTTTCCACGCGAACGAAATCGCGGGCACAGCTAGTATCATACTAAAGATAATTCTAAACTCAACGATTTAATTATATGTATATGTGTTTCAATACGTTAGCGCGATGTATTTTCGTGCAGCGCCATCTAGTTAATGTGTTCTACGTTACGCTTTATGCTCCGATATCTTTCGATTAATTTTATTTCCTGTGGGAACGAAATATTTTCCCGCGATAAAAAGTAGCCTATGTCTGTTCTCGACGTCTTATCTATGTTTATGCCAAATTTCATCAAAATCGGTCCAGTGGTTTAAGCGTGAAAGCGTAACAGACAGACAGACAGACAGAGTTACTTTCGCATTTATAATATTAGTATGGATTATTATACTTATTATTATGGCATCTGAATAAAAGCAGGTTTGAATAAAACCCACTTCACGTGAATGACATGATGATTCTAAACCGATTTTATCGGGAGGATAATTAACTACGAGTACAGACTATACAATAATATATTTTATGTATACTTTATTGTATTATTATTATGTAACTTTCATTGTTGGAACCCGAATTGCTCCATTAGTCATAACGTTGGCTCTACACTCTACAACAGTTTAATAGCTCTCGCCCACGATAATTATTTTGTTGTCGGTGCTCGTCATTATTATGAACATAAATATTAATTCATTATCATCTCAATAAGTTCGTGATCACTTGTATTGCTATTATTGATGTTATGAATGGACGCGTCGATATTCCTCGAAGACATTCGTGCGATGTGTATTATATGGTCGAATTGTATTTCTATTTAAACTCGAATAAAATAATAATAATTGGGTTTGATCGCGAATCACTGTCGTAAAAATGTATCTTTTTATGTTTGTTTGATTCCTAATGATAATAACTAGGGAGTAAAGTTCTGCAAAGTGTCTCCCTTGTTTTGGTATTACTGCCTTACTTATTCCCGGCGCAATAGCGTCAACGCTTGTCATCGTCACGTTCCGTTTTGGAGGGGAAAGTAGCCGATTAACAGACAGTTTAATGTACTGCGTACGTTAGTACATAGAACTTTTTCCGGTAAACATATACATATATGATGCATGTGCCATTACTATCCTGTCACCAAGGAACTTATATACGATAACTGGAATTACTACGAAGCAATATTTGAAAAATAAAAATGTACTTTATTTTGATCCTCATAAAGTTGACATTTGTATCTTACATAACAGAGGGGAAAAACGTTCTGAGCAAGACAACGACATGAGTGGATGTTGTCCCTTTCTTGCAATTGCCAGTGTAAATAAAACTTTCGGATGGTAGATTTTTATGTATTCGGTAATCATTAAATCCCTTTTATTCATACACGTCGGTAGATACATTAGCATAAAATGTATTGTAATTAACATAGTGAGTTCTAAAATGTGCTTATTTTAATTATTACGCAATTACTTATGCAATGCAAAAACTGTTTCTGAAATTAGTAGAATTACTTAGTAGTAATTTGCAAACTACGCATGGCCACACTTATATATGGCGATTGGTGCTTTATTTAGTAGAAAGAGACACACTCCACTCATGTCGTGGTACTCTTCGGAACGATTTTGAAGCGCGCGTAAGCATTCCGGGTAGAATATAACTTCCTTGCCTGTCACACAGATAGATAGTAACGCACAATTAACATCTATAGGCGATGTTCGTCTATTCACTAGTAGGGCCACCATTGCTGCGTGTTCGCATACAGATGAAAAAGATGAGTCAGTAGTTAGTCACAACTCTGGCAAATAATTTGTTTTCCTTTTAAGAACTGCTTGGCAAGATGATCTTTTTTTAAAAATGGTTCCGATTCCCGAACCATGTATTATACAAAATTATAACCAATAGTAAAACATGATAGACAGACAATACAAACAACTTATTAACATGTATTATTTTTTTATTTGTTAAACTTACATTTAATTAATTTATTATGAAGCTCGGTATTTCAAATAAAAGTATAGCGAGCGACACAAGCAATTTTTCTCTACAAAATGCAAAAGCAGAGTTCGGCAAAATGCCAAGATCGCAACTTGTCCGTAAATCACTAGTACCAGGCAGCCAGCGCATGAAGGAGCCCCCAATCAGCCAGCCTATTGACAAACATACGGCTCGAGCATAATGGATTCTGCCACGATTTATCCGCGGCTTTCGCTTCTTTGCATTTCGTATTCAATCTAGGGTCATTTAAACGAACCCCCGTTGTAAATGATGAATAATGGACAAAATATTCCGATTCACATTTTATGAATACGAAATTATAATGAAAGCGTATTGTATTTATTCGACATTTTGTGTTTTTATTTATTCGACATTTTGTGTTTTTATTAAGCCTTTAATACTTCATTGCTCGAGTTTTTATGGGATTTTATGTTGTTATTGATATGTATATTAATAATATTTGCATTTAAGTTCACTTTTTTAAACAAAATTAGTATTTCAACAGAATAAAAAATGAAAGAAATTTCGACAGGTTTATAAAAACAAAAAAATAACAATGTAGAATGAGGAATATGTCCTGTATTTGTGATATATCGAATGTGTTTCCGAGAAATATTGTTCACGAATTATAGGTGCAAATTCTTGAACCAAATATATCGCAATCTAAATAAAATATACTGACTTGAATCGACTGATTAATTGGCTAAAACAAGGGGTGTTATAAGTTTAACATTTGTATGTATTTGTGTGTCTGTCTTAGCATCATAGCTTCTTATCCATGAACCGATTTGTTTGCGGTTTTTTATTCGAAAGTTTATTGAAGCAGGATTGTTCTTTTATTGATTCAGGTGTTACTTTGCAAAAATTCATAATTAAAATGTGTAATTAATTTAATCTGCACTATGCAATTTTTTGTGAGAAATCTTTACCCTTCATAAGGGTATCTCCTCAATAATCTTTACCCTGCCCCCAAACAAATTTTTATACGAAGCCAAGGCACGCTACGTCACTGATTTTTATATATATTTTTAGGACAAATGTAAATCTTTATTTTTCTAATGTATACCCATACTTCGAACACGTGGCCCTAGATCCAGATTTTAATTTCTTAACATGTTTATAAGGCAAGACATTGGTTACTACCCGAGTGAAAAAAATGAAGTAAAGATTTTGGATCATGCAAACGAAGTCGCCAGTAATAGCTAGTTAGCAATAAAAATACAGTTTATTTCAGTTAATATTCTTCAGTAGATGATTAACGTTTCGAATATTATATGTTCCCGGTGAATGCGATCAGTATTCGTGTCAGGTATTCTGTAGGTATGGAACATGTACTTCAATACATTATTATGCGCGCTGCGAGCGAAATGCACAGGTCTTTATCCTCGTACGAGGACCTCACATCACAGTGAATAGCTTTGCATGTTTTAAAGAATCATTCAAATAACGTTTTTATATGGGAATACCACTTTTAAATACAAAATCTAAATACCTATATATAAATACTTATAATGAATTGAGCCGTTAATTCATCTCTTCGTTTTCGGATTAAGAAACTTCTCTCAGTTCTCATAAAAGAACAGCTCACTTTTAAAAATAATTATTACATATAAGTGTAACTTAACTACTACAAGTATACTAATTACCCTAAAAAGTTTGCCTTGTCATTCATGATCTTATATCATAAGATAGCAAACAAGCAGATGGGTCTCCTGATGGAAAGAGTCAACCATCGCCTATAGACACCAAAGATGTTAATGGTGCGTTGCTATCTTGTGGCGAGGTCTAATGCCACATGCATAAGTTTACCGGCTACCTTACCCTCCAAACCGGAACACGACAGCGACAACGCTGACGCTATTGCGGCAGGAATAGGTAAGGCGGTGGTACCAGACACGGGCAAGTCAATGCAGCACTCTACCACCTAGTAGCCACGATGTTAGTGACTCGATAGCCAATCGGTCGCCTCTTACGACCTGCCTGGCAGAACGGCAGTTAGCCTATTCTTCATAGGAGGCCGGGACCAACACGGCGGCGTTCTTTTAACAATATGTGCTGAAAGGCAACTATGAGTAGCTATGACCACTTTTTATATCATCATATCATAGGATAATAAACAAGCTGATTGCTCCCCTCCAGACAAGATTCGTGCATCATGTATAGACTCAAAACTAGATTTCGATAGGAATGGAAAAGGCGGTGTTGCCGAGACGTTCCAGAACTCTACCACTAACTAAGCCCCTGTCCGCTTAGGATATGTCGTCAGAAATGTAAGATGAAAAAAGAGATGTTTGTCGTTGTCGAAAATGTTTCGTTGACCCTAATTAGTAATTACATACCACGACGTATGTTATCATAACATATTATGTTAACTTTTGACGTATAAAATCGAATAATTAGTGCATTCAGGTTAGCTACCTACAAGTAGAATTCTTTAACAACAAGAAAACTAGACGACAATGTTTTCTTACATTGCTTATCGTAAACAAGCCGGTAAACCTAAGTATTTAAACCAATGAGATAAGTACTTCTTAAAGACAGTCACTTTGTTAGATTGTTTTGTTAGGTAAACTTTGATTGCAAGCATATACATATATGTATTTCGTTAAAACCTTAAAAACAACAAAGAAAAATATCGACACGCGGGTTTTGAACCTGCGACCATTTCCCTAAAGCCGGGTGCTCTTCCACTGAGCTGAGCTAGTATTTCGTTATACCTAAAAGTTATAGCTAAAGTGAATTAATATACTGGGATTAACTGACAATTACAAACTGAGACTAATGAGGAATATTGTTGTGAAATGGATTCACAATAATGTCTCATTCATTACGTAATGAATCATAGCAAATATTTTAACAAGAGATTTCTCGATTATGTTTATAACTAGAGATGCGCCAAGTATTCGGTAATAACTCAGTACTCAGCATGTTTAGTATTTTGCTTGCTAATCGTACTCGGCCAAATATCTCAGTTTAAGTTTTAAATTTTCGGTAATTAGCTTTACCAAGCTAAGCTAAGAATATCCAAAGTCAGTTCAGCAGTTTCAGAGATTACTTTGCACATTCAAACTCACGAACTTTCAAACTTTATATATTAATAATAGATGCTATTAGTTATAGATTAATATCTGAGCGGTCGATATACACTACTCATGTATTCGTCCGATAATAGAGAAAACATTAGTACACTAATTTGTTTCTTCGCCTTGACTTCATAAAATTTTATTTCCATGAAGTGGCCCAACTCGTTAGAGCGGCCTCCTTGATCTAGAGTTTCAATTTAAGATGGACATTAATTTTTCGCCCACATCAGCCATATCTGTCGGCATATATGTATATGACATTATTAATAAACACTTCATTTATCAAAACCGCTTTTGATATTTTTTTAATGTAAGAGCCAAGATATGTTTCATAGATGACTAACAGATGTGGTGAAGACCTTGCCTTTTCATCAGTCCATTTCAATCCATCCAATCCAGTCCAAGGACCTACTACTTTTAAGGAAGAGTTCAGTCACAAACATATAGAAAAATGTATATATATATATATATATATTTATATATATATATATATATATATATATATATATATATATATATATATATATATATATATATATATATATATGTGTGTGTGTGTGTGTGTGTGTGTGTGTGTGAGTGTGTGTGTGTGATTCCGAAATTTTCAGTCGAGAACTCGGAGAGTCGGAAGATGTTTCTTCTCCGTCGTTATTCAGTGTTGTTGCCCAAATCTGATGATGTTGCAGAAGCCTATCAGCAAGTTTCCGAAAAGCAGATAATTCATAGTCAGTAGTCACGATGGCAGTGACACGTTTTGCGTTTCGTCAGTAAGGCAACAGAATACTGGAGACTAACAGAAGTCAATGTATATACAAGTAATATTCGAGCAACGCACACATAGACACTTCTCACGGACGCGATAACTCAGACTGGTTCGGGACAGTTTCTTCCGCACCAGTCCGAGATATCGCGTCCGTAAGAGGCGTCTTTGTGTGCTATCCTCGAATATTACTTGCATGTGACATTGACTTCTGTTAATTTCTAGTATTCTGTGGTAAGGCTGTGGACATTCTTATCCTTCCTCTTCAAAAGAGGCCCAGATCTAACCAAAAGAAATTCTATACTAAATAAAATAAAACCGTTTGGTAAAAGTGAGAGAATAACTTAAAAATAATACCGTCATGCCCAAATCTCTAAAGAGGTATGCAGAGGAGTGAATAATAAATTCATAAGTAGCTAACGATATCACATCCTATTTTGTAATAGTGACCAGACTATCTATAAATCGAGCACATCTAGTCTAGTCTAGCCTCGGAAAGGTGATGTTTTCTAGAAAATCTGAAAATTTTGATCTAATAGTCCCACCCGGGATTCAAACCCTGGACCTTATAAGTCTATACTGAAGCCGGTACTTCCAGAGCATTAAAGAGAAGCGTGACTTTAAGACGTTATAAATAACGTATAGCAAGTACATGCTAAAACAAATAATACATTTACGAGTGCGTGGGTCAAAATATTTCGAGTGTTATTTATTTCTTGGCAATGCTTCTGCTCTTTTAATACTTTATTCTTTGTTTAATGTTTCAATTATTGGTTTATTTTAGGCGCGTATAGCGTGTCGTGTTTTGTTATTGACGAATGTACACTAGGCATGGAAATTATTGTTAAATCAGATTAACTATTATGTTGTTAAAGTTAATTAATATTTAACAGTTATTTATTTGTTATATTATATCAGTAGCCTATATATAATAAGTATTAGAAGCAGTAAAAACACGAAGCTACCAAAAAGGTCCTCTAGAATAGTTTTGATAACTTTTAACAGTTATTATTATCACGGTCTTTCCAAATATTTTTAATAACAGTATTGCCATAAATCAAGTTAGCGGCAAAAAAAACGTCCTCTCAAATATTTTTGATAACATTATTTTCATATATCAAGTTATTGGTAATTATAGTGATGCATAAAAATTACTTTTAACAGTATTTACTAATATAAATAACAGTTGTTAATTGTTAAAAAAATGTAGTACGAAAATTAATATGTTAAGTGTTAAATGATCCATGCCTAATGTACACAGTAGTAGGGGAGCCCATGATGCTAAATGGGTAGTTACTCGAACGTCGTAGGTACCTATTGGATTTTGTAGATTAAATTATAGAAAAAAATAAAAGGTTATACAATGTTTTCATTTCAATGGTGGAGCATTCTACAGATAAAAAAATGTTTAAAAAAACTGTGACATGAAAACACTAAATCAAGGTCAAATTAAGGTATGGTGGGTTAATTGCCTTCTAAAATTATATTAAAAATCGTAAGGGAGTGGGAGGGTCACAAAGTTCTGGAGCGCGTCTGGATTTTCTTTTATTAAATAGGAAATGGTATAAGAGTAACGGAAAAAGTATAATCTGACAATTTTCACAAGCCGAAGTTATTGGAATTTTGTTTTTTTCTGCCCTAGTTACCCGCCGCTATAATCTATATTACATATAATAAAATCGTAGGAAAGTCAAAACTGTACATTGAATATTTTTTAAAAGAATACTTGGGGCGTGATCTACAATCGATATCGCAGCCAAAAATATAGTTTTTAGGATGTTTGTCTGTTTATGTGTTTGTTTGTCTGTAGGTATATCCGGGGTAAACTCAAAAGTACTGCATGGATTTACTTCAAATTTTGCATGAATATTACTAACAGGTCGGGTCAACATATAGGCTACATATTATCACGCTATCACCTACGGGGGAGGTGCTGTGCGGAGTAAACGAAGTCCACGCGGACGAAGTCGCTGGCAACAGCTAGTATAATATAAAGGGCTTATATTTGGTGGAGAGCCTCAACAGTATGCGAGGTAAGGGAGGTACGTTAATCTGACACGCTCGAGTAAATACAAAAATCCTCTCTTGGGCTCCCCTACTACAGTGTTTTGAAACTGTGAAAAGTAATTGTCGTGTTTTGTTAACGATGAATGTACACTAAAGTGTTTATAAATAGAAAGTGTAGGTACGTAGGTACGGGAAGTGTAAGGTAGATTTCTTTAAGCATGTGTCGTGTTTCGTTTACAATGAAGTTTAGGGATGTTCGATCCAGGTGCTTTGTATCAATATTCTGGATCGCAATGGGTCGTAATAACAGTGTATTAACGATCCAAGCATCGATTCTATTAATTCGAAACGATTTGTTTGGATCTATCCAGTATCTTGTCTTTTGTAGTAATTAAAACAATAAGTACAATGGACGAGCTTATCACTAACATCTAGATTACGTACAAGCCTGTGTCTTAATGCACACTTAAGTGTTTATAAACTGAGAAAGAGTAAGTCGGGGAAGAGTTGGCTAGTTTTCCTATAAACATGTGTCGCATTTCGTTCATAATGATTGTACACTAAAATGTTTATAAAGATTAAAGTATAAACTTAGAAAGAGTAGGTAGGCAAAGAGTTGCCTAGGTTTCTTACAAGCATGTGTCGCGTTTTATTAATGATTGTACACTTAAATGTTTAAAAAATTAGAAAGAGTAAGTAGGGAAAGAGTTGTTTAGGTTTCGTAAAAGCATGTCTTGCATTCGTTAATAATAAATTTATACTAAAGTGTTTATAAACTGAGAAGAAGTAAGGAGGGAAAGAGTTGCTTAGAATTCGTATTTGCATGTGGCGTGTTTCGTTAATAATGAATGTACACTAAAGTATTTATAAACTGAGAAGGAGTAAGTAGGGGAAAAGTTGCTTTGGGTTCGAACAAACATGTATCGTATTTCGTTAATAATGCATGTACACTAAACTGTTTATAAGGGGGCGTCCACAAATTACGTGAGATGTTTAAGAGGGAGAGGGGGTTGAGTCAAATCTCACCTAATCTTACGTAGGAGAGAGGGGGCGGTCTCGGCAAATATCACGCAATTTTTTTTCTGATTGATGAAAAAAAATACACTTGGTCCATTATCCAGATTGTACATGATTTAATCTTAAGCGTAATCGTAAAACGATTAAGATCATTCACTAATTCGTTCGAAAGAAAATGATTTGATCCATACTTCGACGTTATAGAGTCTTAACTAGTCGTAAATAAAAGCACGAATCAATTTTTTTTTTCTTTTTACAATAACAATCAAACGCGTTTACATATTTAAGAAACCCACATTTTGAAAAATCTCACGTGAGATTTGGGGGTGGGGGAGGGGGTTGAATAAAATCTCACGACATCTCACCAGGGGGGGAGGGAGGGACAGAAAATTTAAAAAAACACCTCACGTAATTTATGGATGCCCCCTAAACTGAGAAAGAGTAAGTAAGGGAAGAGTTGCCTAGATTACGTACAAGCATGTGTCGTGTTTCGTTAATACAGAATGCACACTTGAGTGTTTATAAAGTATAAACTAAAAAAGAGCAAGTAGGGAAAGAGTTGGCTGGGTTTTGTACAAGCATGTGTCGCGTTTCATTAATAATGATTGTACACTTAAATATCTAAGGAAAAATAAGTAAGGGAAGACGTTGACGGCACACTCATGCGCACGCCAAACTGTTGCAGGCAAATAATATTACGTCAATTTTAATGTCTACTAGCTGTTGCCCGCGACTCCGTCCGCGCCTACTTTGTTTACTCCGCTCCTACTGGTCGTAGCAAGGTGTTATATAGCCTAAAACCTTCCTCGAACAATAAACAGGCTATCCAACTCAAAAAGAATTATTCAAATCGGTTCAGCAGTTTTCGAGATCACCGCGTACAACCAAACAAACACACAAACAAACTCTACAATTTTATAATATTAGTATAGATTTTCTTTCCGCATCTTTTTGTATTTTTATTATATGTGATTTTTTGTTATTATTATTATTTTTTAAATTTAATATTAAGTCATTAGGTGACTTATTTTGTTTTGTTTTTTAATTAAGTATGCTTTTTTATTATGACTTTTTGGTTAGTTGTTTTATTTTCGTATTATTTTAATTAAAATTTTATTGTAATTCTGATTTGTTTTGTGGGTTATTTTAATTTTAATTATATAACAGTCTTGTCAATATTTTAACTCTAAATAAGGTTTTTCTTTCTCCACATTCGTTACTTTCTTCATCACAACATTACTTTCTAAAACACGTACCTACAGGAAAAAAATCATTGAAATGTCTCTGTCTCAAAATTTTAACGGTGTCACTTAATGAGAGTCATATGACGATATCTACATCCCAGATCCTTTACAGGGAAGGCAGATGGAGCCGAGTGCCATACGACACGATCAATCCAGATTTGTCTAGCTTTCTCCAAATTCGTTGCTCTTTTTATTCAATCACGCCGATTGATGACTCGATAGCACCTTGGGACAGTTGTACCCAATCAATTTGAATATAAACTTTCTTAATAGCTTATATCCTGCAATACATCCGACATATCAAACGACTATCATATAAAAATTAACATACTAAGTTTTAAACTCATCTCGTTTATAATACGTAAAAACCCAACACCAAATGTGGATTGTGTGTCATCAAAGGAGAGGGGGATTTTTGGGCCCAAATGTAAAGGGTTGAAGTATGGTTCAAAAAAATGATACTATTTTTCTATTTCAAAGTTCAAAATATTAGCTTAATCCGCTTTCTGAGAAAAAAGAAATCACGAAAATAAGTTTGTGGTACTATAATTATATAATCGATAAAATTATAATCGATTTATGTAAATAATTTTAATCGAAATATAAGCTCGTAAACATATGTAAAAGTCTATTTTTGATTAATATTTAGTATAATCAACAGTAAGTACCATCATTATTTTACAAACCATTTATAATATAAAAAGAAAAAATATAATCGATACAATTTATATAATCGATTGATTACGTTACTTCAAACTTAATACGATTTAGTGTCTGTGGATTTAAAACAGCTTACAATTGACAATTACAACTGACATCACTGACGGCTCGCAAGAGTCGCACTCGCAAGTCGCGGACTCTTCGCTATTTTACGTACCTACCTACAGAGAGGCATCCTTTAATTTGTGTTTTCCAAAAATCTGTGTTTTAGTATTGTGTCAATTTATAAACATGAAACGTAGTTGCCTGTATTACAAGTATCAGTTGTTTATATAAGGGCATTTCTCTGTAAGCTCGTACGGGTCCCATACAAATCCTGTCCTGGCAATTATTTTTAACATTTGCCAAAATACCGTATCCTGTTTTCAAGAAAATTAACTTTTATTTTAGTTAGATAAGGAGACTCGCTGAATTTATGCGTATTTTCCGAGTTTTTAGCCATTTTCCAAAAAATCGTGACAGGGGACTGTTTTAGGCATCAGGGGACTGTTTTGAATGTGACAAGGGGCTGTTCAGTGAGACAGAGGATTGTTGTACTTAAAATAAAGTCATTTTGCATTAATCAATCATTTATTATTTCTATGACAATTTTCATGTCATAATCAGCAAAGTTTTTTTTTATAAAAAATGAACAGAAAATATAACTTTCTTTAAACAATCATATAAAAATTAATCTTAGGTGCTAGAAACATTTTAAACTTTCTGAGATCATCATAGTCTGTCTTATTATTAAGTCTTTTCTCTCAAATATATATATATATATATATATATATATATATATATATATATATATATATATATATATATATATATATATATATATATATATATATATCTCAAATAATATGATATTTCAACTGAGATCTCTGAATCAAATAAGTTTAAGTTTAATCACAATGTGTTAGCGCTCGAAAACGTCTACTTGATTAGGAAACTGATAAAATATTCTCTTTCCCTTTAAAATCAAGTCAGGGTTATCCAACTTTTGAACAACTTGATCAAATGACACATCTGAAATGTCATTGTCATCTATTCTAAAGATCTGCACTTTTTGATCACAAATCTTGAGGAAAGTAACGCGTAAGTCGTTTTCATCGTCATCAATCTTATTAATTACGGCAGCGTAACGATATTCTATATTTTTAGCTGGATATTTTACAAGAATGTAATCACCAGTATTGTAACATAAATTCCGAATGCCACTCGTTCCTGCTATATCATCATTCAATCTTTGAGGGGACTTTTTTGATGTCAATTCAGGCTTATCAGATTCAATATCTTCCGGTTCGGACTCTGTAAACACTTCTTCTACTGCCCATCTAGGTTTCAAAACAAAGTTTATACTACAGATCTTATAATGCTCACAAGATCCGCCGTTGCAAAAGCAGCTGAGACTTTTCATTGTAAGTGTTTTACATTTAGTTGGTAATCCGAGGATGCCGGAATAAATACCTGCGACCTGATGCACATTTAAAGTGTCAGTATCAGCTGTTCTTTTGCACGTTGCCCCGATACCATCCGGGGCACCTTTTCCGTGCCCACTTTCAGTATAGTTCCATGTAAAGTTTTCAATATCTGGAATTTCTTCAGAGAGTTTAGTTGCCATTATAAAAACATAGTTTTATTGCGATACTGCGTTACAGGGCCATCGCTCAAGAAATGCACTCGTTTGATGCCACGTGGAAGAGTCTTGAAACTCTGCTTCCCTCTTTTTCTGTAGTAATTCCTCTCGGGATAACTTTTTCTTTTTAGAAGCCATACCACGGTGTCCGATCGGCCTGTGTAAAATTAATATAAGTTTATAAAGGAAAATATTGCAAAGTAATGATACTTGGATGACTCTTGCATTAATAAAACAGACTAGCGGATAAATTTACATAAACAATGTGTAAAAACAATAAGCAATACGCAAAATACACAGTCCCCTGTTGTGCAAAACAGTCCCCTGCTGCATTTTCAGACAGGGGACTGTTGCCAGGGGACTGTATATTTCGGTTAGATTTCACAATATTTACAAAACTGATGTAAAATAGTTTTTTTATAACCTACTGATCAATTAAGTCTTATATTATGAAACAATAAACTATATACAGAGATAATTAAAGTAACTAACATAAATATTATTACATACCAGAGGACTGTGTATGGTAGCAGACCAAACGCGTGTTCACCTCACAAATGATGCTCTGACACTAAACAAAATGGCGTCTTGTCATCGCATTCGGCGAGATTGCCAACTTCACAACAAATACGTTTCGTATAACGAAAGAAAACGTTTCTAAATATTACAGTTTTTTTTTATTATGGATTTAAATTTTTGGCAGGGGACTGTATGGAAATTCTGGGGACAAAGTTTACAGATGTTTACTAAACTAATAAAATTCGTAACGAAACCTTGTTTACCGAAAATAATATAATTTTACTATTTTTCAATATGATTTTAACTACCAAATGTACGTATTTCCAATATTTTTTTCGTAAATTTGATTTGTAGGCGAGAATACAGTGTTGGGGACAGCCAGGGGACTGTATTTTTAGAGCTTCTAAAACGTCTAGAAAAAAAATTAAAATATTTGAGATTTTAAAAACAATGGGCCCGTATAACCTTGGGGTTAAAGTTTTAGTAGGAATGATTTTTTCTTAAATCATTTAATTACTTTTCGAGAAAATCGGTCGGGACAGCTGATTACGAGGTTACAGAGAATCGCCCATAATAGTAAACGGTTACAGTGAGTTAAACTATACCATAGTACTGTAACCTTACTTCTAGTGAATATCTTATATCTCTGTTCTCAGATTGCTAAAATCTGTAAAATTTTCAGTATTTATATAACGTTAAACTAGCTATTAATTAACATAATATTCATCATATTACAAGGGGGCCCAAGTTTGTATGCAACGGTATCAGTCTCCTTTCCTAACATTCCTAGCGGATTAATATAAACTAGCTTTTGCTCCAGGCATCGTTCGCGTTTAAAGTCATTTTTCTTTAGAACAGATTTTTAACGAAGAAAGGGATAACTTTGTTCTTTTTTCTAGTCTTAATGATGTGTATATGAAATTCGTAATGATTTATTAAGAAGTTAAGACGCATCTATATTTTGATGATTATATTTTACAAGCGATTGCCAGCAGGTCGAAATTCGACCGTAAGATTGATTAGATTATATTAAAATCTCTTCTGAGTTTGATCGCATTTTAATCCTCTGATCTGATCGCCATTTGATCGCCTCTGTGGTCTAGTTGTCCGGTGTGGATGTTGGCCACATATGGTGTTGGGTTCGATTCCCGGATCGGGCAATTCAAAAAATGTGTTTTTTTCAGTTTTCTGATAAAAATAATGTTGCGGGGATTGGATAAATGTCTAGTTAGCGATAGGCTTGCCACCTATCACATTGTGGGACTATGTATCTTCGGCTAATCGTGGGTGCACTGGTTATGCCTCTGCCTACTACTTCGGGCATACGGGCTTGAAGATTCTCTACTCTAATATTCTAAGGTTGACTACTTTTACGATAAACAAAATAATATACAGGTGTGACACCGCAAGCCGCGCGTACATAGTATCCATGAATTTACGGACGGTGTCGGACAGAAACATTCATATATTTTTGGAAGAAAATAACGTTTTTTTATTTTTAAATTCACATAAACGATTATTATGTATAATTAAGTCAACTTCCTATGGCTTTAGTTGCAACGGTGTTTATCCTTACTGCCTGTATATGTATGTGTGTATATTATGATGAGTGTCATATGAATGGCATTGTGTATAACATTTATTTATATACAAATGTAATGTATTTCTAATGCGTATTACATAAAAATATTAGCTATTTGCACTCCTTCATAATCTTTAACTGTGCCATATCGCATGCTTTTCCGTTCGCGTAATTGTCATGAAAACTGATACAGTTTTAGCATCACGTATTAATATGTTCGGATGTTAAGAAGCGACAGCGTAACAAACAAACAAGGTCTGTTTTACATCACTACATAGTATAAAACAAAGTCGCTTTCTCTGTCTGTCCCTATGTATGCTTAAATCTTTAAAACTACGCAACGGATTTCAATGCGGATTTTTAATAGATAGCTTGGTTCTTGAGGAAGGTTTTAGTATATAAAACTTACCGATATTCCACGGGAACAAAAGCTACGCGAGTGAAATCACGGGCAGGTCGCTAGTTTATTATATTAGCTAGAATAACGTATATTTATGCCTGACGAAAATTATAGACTCGTGTGTACTTCTATAGTATTACGTAAATTTAATTGTTATGATTCAAGGGTACTCTTACTACACATGGAAAAGTATCTTCACACCCGTATCTCCAAGAGGTAGACAGAGTTACAAACGATGCAACCACGATTATCCGAAATACGTACTACAATGCGATAAGTGGCAAACATATCGCCAACCAGGCACTTATTCAATTCCAGGCAACGTTGTTTTTATCAGACAACTGAAAAACATTTGAGTTGTCCGGCCCAGGAATCTAACCCAAGACCGGATGTGCTAAACATCGATACCGGACTATAGACTACAGAGGATGAATATTTTTTTTATACACCACGCACTAATACTCCGTAGTACCAATCCTCGCAAGGGTTTCCCAAACAGATGCGACGACGATGGGAGTACGGACCTTCGAGAAATAATTTTGTTAACACACTTGTACTATTCCACAAACAACTTTTAATTAAATAACTATCTATACATCTATAAAAATAAATAAAATTGGAGTGTCTGCCTGTAATATTAAAGTAACCGCTTTGTTCTAACTGCAACACGTTACGTATACCAAAATAACATTTTTTTCGATTTTTGTCTGTTTTTTGCCTGCCTGTCTGTCTGTTTCGGCTAAACTTTAAAACGGTTACACCGATTTTGATGTAACATTCACTGACAGCTAACTGATGTAATCAGGAGCAGCCTAGGCTACTTTATTTTAGAAAAATTTCCACGCGGATGAAGTCGCGGGCCCAGCTAGTCTATATTAATCTATATTATTTAATACTAGCTGTTGCCAGCGACTTCGTTCGCGCGGACTTCGTTTACTCCGCACAGCACCTCCCCCGTAGGTGATAGCGTGATAATATGTAGCCTATATGTTGACCCGACCTGTTAGTAATATTCATGCAAAATTTGAAGTAAATCCATGCAGTACTTTTGAGTTTACCCCGGATATACCTACAGACAAAAATTCTAAAAACTATGTTTTTGGCTTCGATATCGATTGTAGATCACGCCCAAAGTATTCTTTTAAAAAAATATTCAACGTACAGTTTTGACTTTCCTGCGATATATATATGTATATATATGTATAGATTATAAATGCGAAAACTTTGATGGATGGATGGATGGTTTGTTACTCAATAACGCAAAAACGGCTGAACGGATTTGAGTGAAATTTGGCACACAGGTAGATGATGACCTGGAATAGCACATAGTCTACTTTTTATCCCGGAAAAATTAGTTGATCCTGCGGAATTCACCAAAAACTGTTGTAATACGGCGGGCTGTACGCTGCAGTTAGTATTCAATAAACGTGCGTTTCGTTAACCTAAGCCTATTTAAATATATATTATAAATAAATAAATAAATATTCACGGGACAAATTACACTTACTGATGATGATGATGATGATGATGATCTAACCCCAAAGTAAGCAAATTATTTGCTTGTGTTATGGGTGTTAGTCAACAATACTAATACATAGAAATACATATATAAATATTGGAATATATTTAATAAACACCCAAACCCGGAAATACAAACATTTATGCTCATCACACAAATGCTTGTCCCCGTCGGGGATCGAACCCGAGCCCCGTTGATTCCGTAGTCAGTGTCGTTAACCACTCGACCAACGGGGCGGTAAATTGCCAGGAATTATATTTGTAAATTGACAGGACATGATCACTTGACGACAGCATAATAGCCAAAAGTGAAATCAAATTTAGTGTGAAATAACACAGACAGAAGTTACGAGTCCTCCTTTGTCATACATTTTGTTGTTGTCATTGTAGTGACTATAATTTGATTGCCATATCAATATAAAAAAATACCGTTAAGCCATGAATATATTTGTTGAACCTACAGCTGGTTGTCAGCACTCAGCAAACGATCGTTTCATTCACCTTGAGACATCAATTGAATGTAAAAAAGGCATATGAAATATCAGACTGATTGTATGTCGATATGTTAGAGACAAGGATTGCGTGCTGTATCAATTTATTGTTTATTTCATTTCATAATATAGCAAATAACTCCTTTGAATAGAGCAATTGCCGTTCTGCCAGGTAGGTTGATCTGCAGGCATACGAGTCGCTACCATCGTAACTTCTAGGTGGTAAAATTCCGCAACTTCCCCCTAGTGTTACCACCGCCCTAACTATTCCTGCCGCAATAGCGTTAATGCTGTCATTTTTTGTTCGGGTTTGGAGGTAAGGTAACCGGTAAACTTATGCATATTGCATTACTATTACTTTGCTGGCTGATTAGATGGGTGATGGCCATGCTGCATTGAGAACATTTGTAATTATCGCCTGTATATTCGATAACTGAGAGCAACACCCTACACTTTAAATATACAATCCTTGTATATTTGGAAAAGCCAATTATATAAATTGGCTTTTCCGAAAAAACTCTTAACGATTTTGATGAATATTTTGTATTTAATAGTCTTACTATTAAAATTGGTCTAAGTGTCATCTCTATGGTAATCCTTTTTCAGATAAAAAATATTATCCGCGCGAAGTTTGCTCTTCCAGCTAGCACAGAATACTTAGACACTAACAGAAATCAATGTTACATACGAGTAATATTCGAGCATAGCACACATAGACACCTCTCACAGACGCGATATCTCGGACTGGTGTGGAACAAACTGTCCTGAACCATTCCAAGATATCGCGTTCGTGAGAGGTGTCTATGTGTGCGTTGCTCGAATATCACATATATGTAGATTGACTTCTGTTAGTCTCCAGTATACTATGCAGCTAGCGTGTTATCAATGCAACACCGGTTTGGTATAGGTACTAATCCCAGGTCGAGCTATCAATTCTTAAAAATTAAGTATGTCTATGCCGGTCATCGAACCCGAGGGCTTGTGATCCGAGTTGTACAGGCTAACTCCAGAATGAGACATTTAGAAACGAGAAAGCAAACAAATCTTAACCTTTTTAAAGTTTTAGAAAGTCCGTTACAAATTGTCGTTTCCTTAATTACGATTTCAAAGTAAATTATCTTTGTTACAATTACGCTAAAGACTCGTTTCCCTCACACACAACCATGCCTCAAGTCACGGTATCCAATAAACTATTGATTAAATGAGAAATTCAGAAGTTACTACGAAGCTATTAAATTTCTATATATTCTTGCTTAATGCTCACGGAATCGTGTTTTTGTTTGACGAGTCACGTTTATAGCAGTTGAACGTAATGTAAAGCGGGTAATAATTACACAAGCAACTTTGTGGGGCTGTAATTGAAATGTTCTTTTATTATTTATTGACTCGTTGTAAGTTCTTTAATAGCACAGCTTTGAGGTGAAATAACCATTATTTTTCATAATATGCAATTAAATTTTTAAATTGTTTTTTATACCTTCATTTGATTAATATGTATTACTTTGAAGTAAAATATGTGTCGTTATTTTTTTTTATGAAACAAAAACATACTAGCGTATACACACACACACACACACACACACACACACATATATATATATATATATATATATATATATATATATATATATATATATATATAGTAGAATTTATTACGGAATCCTAAAAACATGAAATAAACATACAAAAGATTTTGCTTCTTTATTCTCACGAAATTCCGTAACACATTTCACATATCCGCATTATACAGAAATGAACATCGTAGACGTACCTATTGGTTTCTTGGAGACGTTTTTCTACGTCGTCAAGCGCGTGATTTCAATTTCGGATTTGTTGGCTAGACACATGATAAAGAGACACGGAAAAGTCCAGTCTATGGAAACACTTTATTTTTCTATCACAGTTTTCAATACAATGAAATGGTCGTTTTTAATGTATATAGATATATATTGTTCGTATAAGAGTAGCATTTAGATCGGCTCTAGGCATTTAACAGTTAACATATTAAATTTCGTACTAATTTTTTTTAACAATTAACAACTGTTATTTATATTAACAAATACTGTTAAAAGTATTTTTATACATCACTAAAATTACCAATAACTTGATATATGATAATAATGTTATTAAATTGTATAAAATGTATTAAATATTTGAGAGCGCGTTTCTTTTTTACTCGCTAACTTGATTAATGATAATACTGTTATTAAAAATATTAATAATAACTGTTGAAAGTTTAAAAACTATTGTAGAGGACCTTTTTTGGTAGCTTCGTGTTTTTACTGCTTCTAATACGTATTATATATAGGCTACTGATATAACTTTCTGATCGAAGTTTAAAACCGTTAATTTTTTGTTATAAAATAATGCAGCTTTAATTATCCCCCGTAATAAAATCTCCAGTATTTTTGATGATGGTAACCATTCAACCAAGAAATGGCAGGTGACAACCCTGATAGAAATGCTGTTTGTCTCAAAATGTTTTTTATAAGAATAACTATTATGATGCAATTTTTGTGCTAAATACGAGTATATTTCTAAGGTTTATTCTAGGCCCAGAGAATATGTGAGCTTATCTTCGAGGTTTTATGACTATTTTACGATTATTGCCACTTCGAATCGGTTATAACTGAACGATATGAAATTTCTATAAAGGAATAATAAATCGATATGTTCATTTAAGTATTTTATGGATAATGTAATAATTTTTATAACCTAAAAAACTTTATGCAAGGTAATAAATTGTGTTATTGCGTTTGCTCATGGTTGACTTTAATGCGTGTCACTGTGGTGTCGCTATTTACAATAATAATTGTAATTAACGAATATTACATTAGTATTTTTCAATTATTGGAAAATACTAATGGGTACTGATGATCGCCTAGTAAACGAAATTCGAGCTTTAGTCATATTAGCGTACCAAATCTCGTGTGCGCAATTTTCTTTAAGCATATTTTTATGTATTGCACAGATGACTCTTCCGGTGGAAACAGATAACTACCGACTATAGACACTAAAGATGTTAATAGTTCGTTGCTATCATTGCAATGACATGAGATGATGAGATGATGAGTCTCCTGATGGAAAGAGTCAACCATCGTCTATAGACACCAAAGATGTTAATGGTGCGATGCTATCTTGTGGCGAGGTCTAATGCCACATGCATAAGTTTACCGCCTACCTTACCCTCCAAACCGGAAAACGACAGTGACGAGCACTGATGCTATTGCGGCAGGAATAGGTAAGGCGGTGGTACCAAATACCCAGGCGAGTCGTTGCGGAACTTTAGTTTGCGGAAATTTAGTCACGAAGGTAGTGACGAGTATAGCCAGTCGTTCGCCTTTTACGAACTGCCTAGCAGAATAGCAGATGGGGTATTCTTTAAACGGGGCCCGGACCAACACGGGGGTGTATTTTTAAAATCGGTTCAGTCGTTTTTGGTTTTATCCTACAAACAAACAAATCTTACCTCTCTAAAATATCTACATATTAAATACGTGAAGTATACATTGCGGAGAACTACAGAAACTTAACATATTTAAATATGTAATAACATTAGAAATATATTAAACTAACTGTCCCCGCGACTTTGTCCGCGCCGAAAAATTTCTCAGTCCCGTTGTTTTACCCGCATAGTTCCTGGTCCTGTGGAATTTGCGGGATTAAAACTATTCTATGTCCTTTCTCGGGTCTCAAACTATTTTTGTACAAAATTTAATTCAAATCGGTTCAGCGGTTTATGTGTGAAGAACAGACAGTCAGAGTTACTTTCGCTTGTATAATATTAGTGTGGATTAATAAAAATAAACATTACACACACTATATTCATGTGACATACACACACATATCTACTATTTTCTTTACGGCTAAAGTATGTTGTCAAACTTAAAATTTTATTATTTAATCCATGTCCTAATTTCGGTCACAGACATTCGCTAGTTAGTATAGATAGGTATATTGTACTTCAATATTTTACATTACGGTTCATTACTAAAAAATGTGTGATGTCTAAAATACCGGCTACTTTTACATCCGATTAGGAGTCCGATAATTGCTAGCGACTTTAAAATATATGTTTAATATTTTATAGCTTTCTATGAGTTGAAACTAGTAATAAAAAGGCTTTAATACTTAAAGCCTTACTTAAAGCCTTTTTTATTACAAGTTATTTAGTGTGAGGGCTAATTAATTTTTATCTCGTTTGGGTAGATATATTTAATTTTATCACTGGGCAACAGTGTAAAAATGTTTACTTTTGTAATTTTCTAAGATATAACAAACTTAAAATTATAATATCCTACTAAAGAGTTGACTCTCATACGTATTACGTCACGTCTCTGACAATGGCAAGTGAAATATTAATAAAATTGATATAGACTGTAAGTGTTGATCCCGGGCCTCTTTGAAGAATAGATCAGAATAGATCTTGTTGCCAGGCATCTCGTAAAAGGCGAAAGAATGCTAACACGTGTCACTAATATCGTGACCTTTAACTAGGTGGTAGAGTTCTGCAACATTTCGGCCGGGCTAGGTACCACTACCTTACCTATTCCTGTCGCAATAACATTGATGCTTGTCGCTGTTGTGTTTCAGTTTGAAAAGTAAGGTAGCTGGTAAACTTATGTATTGAGAATACAAATCCCACCACACGGATAGCAACACACCATTGACATTTTTGGTTTCTATAGGCGATGGAATATCTCTTTCAATCAGGAGAACCATCTGCTTGTTTGCTGTCTAATTAAATGAAATAAAATGAGTGAAAAAAGCAATGTTAGTCACACTAACGTTGTAAAATAAGTCATAATAAAACCTTATAAACCTTTCGATTCTTCAATGAATGTAACAGTTTGTATTGTAATTGCAGGGCTACAATGGTGTGTGCGCGTGAGGGGCTGCGGGGGGAGGGCGCGGGCAGCCGGCGCGCATGGCGGCGCCAATGAGGGAGGGCGCGCCGGCCGGCGGAGCTCGCCCCGCGCCCCACGCGCACCCCGCCAATTTTGAGTACGATGACAACGAGTGGGACATCGGCATCGGCGACCTCATCATAGACCTCGATGCCGACATAGAGAAGACGGACGAGGCGGGCGGCATGGCGGCGCGCGCCGAACCCGACGCGCAGCGCAGTGCGCTCAAGATGAAAATCAAACGAACCAAGCCCGGCACAAAGAGCTCCGAGGCTAAGCACGAAATAGTTAAATCTAACGAGATGAACGGAGAGCCGAAGACGGCGGCGGGTGCGGCGCCAGCCGCGAAGCGTGGTTCTGGTGGGCACCGGCGCGACAAGGCCCGGGAGAAGCACCACCATCCGCACGCGCCGCATCTTCCCCACGCGCCTCACCCGCCTTCCCCGCATGACGTGAACGGTGTGCCAAGAGTGCCACCGCCGCCTAACGCGCCGGGGCCACCCCCGTCACCGGCGTCAGCGGCAGTGGCGTCTGCGCCGAAGCCCGAGGCTAGGCCCCCGCCGCGCCCGGACGCTAAACCCGCGCCGCCCCCTGCGCCCACGCCTGCGCCGAGCGCACCGCCTGCGCCGCCACCGCCCGCGCCCTCTCCCGCTGCCAAACCTGAACCTGACGATTCGCGGCAAGAACACAACCCGCAACAACCTCCAGCCAAGAAGCAGAAAACAGAAGCAAAGGTAAATGCTTATTTTTATTATTTTCTTAATCTTTTTAGACAGAAAATTTAAGTTCCACCCCCACAGTGGTGACCACAACTCTATATTATCACTCGAAACGCAGTAGATAGAAGATGACGATGAAGAGAGATGGCTTTGACTGCAGGATTGTTTATTTCTTAACAACATTTGTATTCTTTAGATTGAATTAGTAATTTCCATGCAATATTTTACATTAAAATTCTTATTGAAGACTAGCTGTTGCCAGCGACTTCGTCCGCGCGGACTTCGTTTACACCGCACTGCTTCTCCCCCGTAGGTGATAATATGTAGCCTATATGTTGACCCGACCTATTAGTAATATTCATGCAAAATTTGAAGTAAATCCATGCAGTACTTTATGAGTTTACCCTGGACATACAAACAGACAAAAATTCTAAAAACTATATTTTTTGGCTTCGATATCGATTGTAGATCACGCCCCAAGTATTCTTTTAAAAAGATATTCAATCTACAGTTTTGACTTTCCTACGATTTTATTATATGTATAGATAAAATAATTATCTGTACCTTTCTGTACAAATCATAACATAACATAGATTTATTAAATAACATGAAAGACACAGTCATGATTTGAGTTTCTGTTACCGTTAATGTATTTGACCTCCAATCTAAGATTATCTGTAGAGATATCATTCGCTCGTTATAGTATAATTTGGGATGAATCAGATCAGAATAACGCATTGCGACGCTGTTTCGAATAGGTTCACCGTTTAGGTCTTAATGGTAAGTAGTTTTTTTTATATCATAAGATAGCAAACAAGCAGATGAGTCTCCTGATGGAAAGAGGCAACCATCGCCTATAGACACCAAAGATGTTAATGGTGCGATGCTATCTTGTGGCGAGGTCTAATGCCACATGCATAAGTTTACCGCCTACCTTACCCTCCAAACCGGAAAACGATAGTGACGAGCACTGACGCTATTGCGGCACGAATAGGTAAGGCGGTGGTACCAGACCCGGGCGAGACAATGCAGAACTCTGCCACCTAGTAGTCACGATGGTTGTGACTCGCATAGCCAGGTCGCTTTTTACGATCTGCCTGGCAGAATGGCAGTTGGTCTATTCTTCAAAGGAGCCCGGACCCAACACGGGAGTTAGTACACGTGTTTTTGTTCACAAGTATAACAAAAAAGGTTGTAGAAAGAACACATTCTTGCGTTAAATTAATAACTGCATATTTAAAAATGTGCAGTTATTAATTTAGCTTGCGTATGTTGGTGACAAATAATTCCACGTCTAAGTTCATGTATTGCATAAAACAAAGGCTGTATACGTTTTATATTCAGTTGTGTAAACCATTTAAGCAAAATGGCTAACCTTTGATCAGGAGTTTTTATAATAATTATTGTGCAACAAAACTAAAATGTAAACTATCTTTTAGCCTATTATAATTTTTTGATGTACTATTATTTTATCGTTTAATCTTTTAACGCCAAGACTTTAACCAGCTACATGTTTTTTCTTGGTTTTACTCACAAACCACCTGAATACTAATAGGCACGCCATTGGGAAGGAAACGTGTCGCTGCGCTTTTGAGCAAACGCTCCTATTATTGTCAAAAGTGTCATAAATTTGTCAGATATATCGTGAAAAAATAGAAAATAGCCATGTTGTACTGTTTTATCGTACCGCATGAGGTGATAAGGCTTAAAAATTACACTTAAGAGAGATTTTATTTCATTGGTGAGTAGTATAATTATATTTCTGTGTGTGAATACAAGCTACACTGACAGACTAAGAAATTGCCTTGAAAGGCGTATCCATTTGATCCGTGGTTTTACTATTTTATGTTTAACTAGCTGTTACCCGCGGCTTCGCTCGCGCATATTTACTTTAGAACTTATTTAACCTTTCTTTATTAGCTACTTCCCATATTTTACCCCTTAGGGATCGAATTTTGGAAAAACACTTAAACGCTTAATTAGTAATTGTTTTGTACTCAATTCATATGAAATTCCATGCAAAATATGTCCAGGGAATAAAAAGTTTCATACAAACTTTTATCCCCTATTTCACCCCTTTTGGGATTGAATTTTGAAAAATCCTTTCTTAGTGGATGCCTACATCATAAGAGAAAAACGTGTGCGAAATTTCAAGTTTCTAGCCCTAAGAGTTTGGCCTGTGCGTTTAAACATCAGTCAGTCACTTTTGCCTTTTATTTATATCTTTACATATTATAAAACAAAGTCCCCTGCCGCGTCTGTCTGTCTGTCTGTTTGCGATAAACTCAAAAACCAATGAACGGATTTTCATGCGGTTTTCACTGGATGGATGGATAGAGGAATTCACGAGGAAGGTTTAGGTACATAATTTGTCAAGGTTTTTTTATATATATTATCCGTGCGAAGCCGGAGCGAAGATATGATGCTGATATATATCAGCATCATATCTTCGATATCAGAATTATAATTTTATTTTGATAGGTATAAAGTTAATGCTATTATTGGCTCTTTGTAGATATTTTATTGACACTGTTCAGATTTGTGAAGTAAAGTAGCCGTTCTTTCTTTCTTTCTTTCTTAAATTCATATAGTAGCATCTCAACTCGCTACAAGGATGGCAGCACATCTTTGGTATCTAAAGGCGATGTTCGTCTCCATAATTTCAGTTTCCTATATCAATAAAACGACTCGTTTTAGTTAAGAATAAATAACATTTTCTACGAAGCGTAAGCTCAAATTTTACCTATAAATCTCAAATTACCAATGGCCCATAAAACTTGCGGAACGTTATTTATTAGATAATATCGTTACTGATACGAATCACGGATAGTTACTTAGTAAGGTAGCCGGTAAACTTATACATGTGGTATTTTAGACCTCGCCACAAGATAGCATCGCACCATTACATCTTTGAAGTTCGTAGGCGATGATTGATTCTTTACATCAGGAAACCCATCTGCTTGTTTGCTATTCTATGATACAACTAAAATGTAATTTTTATATCTAAGTCTTAAATCAATGTAAAAACATAGTCAGCTATTTTTTGCCTAAGTACCAACATAGAACGTAACACACAATATGTTAGAATCCTTGATCTAGATACCGTTAACCGCCCGACCGTGCTCTAGTCGTATCTACCAGTTTATCAATATAATCGCTGATTGTCCGATTGCTCTTATCTGCCATGTTTCCGATTGTTTCGGGGTGTATTTAATTGTCGGAGCTTAGAGCTGTTTGCGAGGTTGATTGAGTGCAAACGTTGGGGTGTTATCCAGGCTGTCACCCACCGCATCGGTTCATTAAATCACACCCGCCTCCCCTTTGCATTACAATACTCCGCACTCAACAAATTAATGCGATTGCGGCCTCTGCCACATAAATTATCTTTGGAAAGCAGCGCTAGATTTAAAAGCCGACCGCGGAAGATTTTTATTCAAATACCTGGGTTTTTATGTCATAGAATAACAAAGAAGTAGATGCTTCTCACTATAGAAAAAAACCCATCGAAAATAGAAACAAAGGATATTGTGTTAATAGTGTTGGTTCCGGGCTCCTTTGCAGAATAGACCAACTGCCGTTCTGCCAGGCAGGTCGTAAAAGGCGACCGATTGGATGCGAGACACTAATATCGTGACTACTAGGTGGTAGAGTTCTGCATTGTCTCGCTCGGGCCTTACCTATTCCTGCCGCAATAGCGTCAGTGCTTGTCACTGTCGTGTTCTGGTTTGGAGGGTAAGATAGCCGGTAAACTTATGCATGTGGCATTAGATTTCGCCACAAGATAGCAACGCACCATTAACACCTTTGGTGTCTATAGGCGATGGTTGACTCTTTCCATCAGGAGACCCATCTGCTTGTTTGCTATCTTATGATACAAAAATAAATAAATAAATTAGTGGTACGTTTCTATTAATGTAGCGGAGATGTGACGTGAGATACGTCAAGATTGGCACCTTTTTTTGTCTACCTTTGGCTTATACTACCTTTAAGAGAAGACAAACGTAGGTTAGGCGGTGATACAAAACACGGCTAGGGTACTCTTGGAACTCTCTTTAAAAAAAACCCAAAACCCTCAAGTAAATGTCACACAGCACATCTTTCAAAATAAATAAATAAAAATATCATCACGCTTTTATACTTGCGGAGAAGGCAGAGTGAACTAAACGTCAATAGACGTTCAGATTCACAAAGATTCCGTTTTTTAACCCCATGTACATTGTACATATCTGAAACACAGGAACGAAAAAAGCGAAATCACTACCAACAGAATTGAGATGCTGCTGCAATTTTTCTAAAAACAAAGATATACCGTAATATACTTTGCCTAAGCAGAGAATCGAACCAGAAACCTCATCATCTGAGCCGAAGAGGCCACCTACTAGACCAACAAGGTGATTGGTATGTAGATACGTTGAGGAAAGAAATAAATGTTATTTATCAAAGTACACGAAACGATTTGACTGTATAAGTTTTTCATAAAAGTAGATTTTTAGAGTCTACAATACTCCGTTCTCAATAAATTAATGCGATTGCGATTTGTCTCTCCCTCCGTGTTGGTTCTCCTTTGAATAACAGACCATCTGTCTCTCTGTCAGATAGTTCGTTGCGTTGTCAGACGCATTGACGGAACTGGTAAGGTAAGGTAAGGTAAATTATAATCTAACGGTACTGACAATTTCACTGCGACATGTATATTATCATGTATATCAAATGTATGTAATGTGTGTAATGTTTATTTTTATTAATTTCATTTTTTTCTAATGCATATTATTTAAAATATTAGGTTTCTGCACTCCTTCTTAACGCAAACTTTAACTGAGGCAAATTTCATATTCCATTCACTTATTTTTCGTAAAAAAGGGTACAGTTTTTACTTTACGTATTATTATTTAGATATTAATTTTTACTAATCGGTTTATTTTTTTTGTAAAAACACTTTCCGGGGGGGGGGGGGGGGGGGTTTATCGCCCCTGAAACTCTGTACACTAAATTTCATGAAGATCGGAGCCGTTTCCGAGTTTTGAAGTTTTCAATTTTTTTTTTAATAATAAAGGTATTAGATATACAGAAATACGAATTACTTCGACAATCGAATTATTCTTTTTCTAAACTTGTAAAATCGTGTTTCCTGACCGACCTCTCAGGTCAATGGATGGATCGGAATAAAATTGGACAAACAGACATTACAACGTAGCCATTCAAAAATTCAAACTAAAATTCTTCCCGAGCAAAACCACGAGTAAAGACTAGTATCTTGTTTCAGTTCAATTTTGTTAGCTTCATGTTATAAATTGCCTACAGAAATGACAACACACCTGCATACAAGATCGTCATGTAATAATGTCTGCACCATTAATCAAAACGTGACAAGACAGTATTGCAGGAGCGTTTGCATTTGCAGAACTTTCAAACTCATCACATTCAACCACATTAAATTACATTACAAAAACCAACAGCTGCCTGAGCAATGCGTAATCACTATATTTTACGACAAAATTAAATTGCTTACACGTAGTGATGTTAATTCTTAGAAGAGGCTAGACCACCTACCGCACGATATTTCATTTTTACGACACTGATGTTTAGAACGTATTTTATGAACTGTATCGCCTTAGACCGTAAGAACATAATTTCTTGAAATAAAGGTTTTAGGTTATTAGAAAGGAAGCAATATGTGTAAAAGATATAGGAAGGATTAGGACGTAATCTGTAAAAACATTTTACTGATTTTAATGTTTGATTATAAATAATAATCCTATATTTATACTAATCTATTTATACTTTTTGTATTCAGTGTGTAAAAAACCTTGTCCGATCAGCTTAATACAGTCATAATATCTGTGTCATTATTTTATGGATATTGATAGATAACTTTTTTAAATATTTGCTTGATTTAAGGGGAAATTCCTCAAATTTAGTACTAAAATGAGACACTAAAATACGATATTTTTTATTTTAATGAAAGTTATTTTTTTTCGTAACGTCATTGACCTACCTATATGCCTGTTTCGGATTTTACAGGTTTTTTCACACTGTATAGAAATAAAAACAAATAGAAAACTAACAGTTACTCGCGACTTCATTCGCATGACCAAAATTATTAATTCGCGTTGTTCAGTCGGGTAAAAAAGTAGCCTATGTCACTCCTAAATAACATAGCCTAGATTAAATCGTAAAAAACAAACAAAATATCAAATTTTTCCGTTTTATAATATTTACTTTTAGATGAACGCGTACAATCCAAAGACGTCCTTGTGTCAAGATATTTCTTTTAGATTGTTGAAGTAATTACAAAATATAAAAATCAATGTTAACCCATTTTATGCCCTATCAATGTAATTTGATATAAAAAACCTCATTAATGCCTAAATAACTCGTATTGCCTTAGAAGGATTTCTTGTTTCAAATGGCTAATGTCAAATCTATTTAGCTCTGTATCGTTTAATTTTAATTAATGAATATGTTATTATTTATTGTGAATTATTTTTAGTGTCGAACGGAAAAATGTTCGAGCTTATTTTAATGATTTTCTCGTATCTTTTTAAGATTTACGCACAAATTAAGAAAAAAACTTGTTTCTTAATAATGTGTCAAAATATATATATATATATATATATATATATATATATATATATATATATATATATATATATATATATATATATATATATATATATATATATATATATATATATATATATATATATTATTTATTTATATGTTTCATAAAAACAATATTATCTCTGGTGTAATGTAATCAAGTGTCAACACTCATTATATCTGTATGTACACCAGAAAATATATAATTATATTATAAATAATAATAATTAAAATTATAGTTCCGACAAAAAAAAAATAGAAAAACCTGAACTCTTATTAAGATGTAATAATTAAACAAACCTAAAAGTATTTTCCCTTTAGATCCATGATAGGTGTCTAAACTACCACCCCTGAAATCCCTTACGTAAGATGTAAAGGGTCGTTCCCTACACTTTCTTGGCATAATCGCGAGGGGAGCTAAGGAAGTGAGCACATCGCAGACTTCGAAATTCCTTTCATTAATCTCTGTCGAGTCTCGAGGGCTCTAAAAATTTTTGAAGCGCTTGCGGAATCAATTTAACCCTCCCCTTTTAAAACTTCGAACAGAGCGTGATAATTAAAGACGATATCAAGTTTAAATCCAGCTTTATTCCAACAATGACTCTGACACTGTATTTAATCTATTATCTATATGTGTCAATGTCTTTTATATCATGACGTAATCGTTTGACGTATGACAAGTTACATTCTACGTGTCAATGATCCTTTTGTATTATGTGGTATTATATTTATTTTATAATATTAATATCACTGCATAGTAAGAAAGAAAGAAAGAAAGAAAATATTTATTTGCAAGAATATGGGTGTTACAAGTTGTTAAAAATAAATTAAGTTACCGACATATTCTACCAATATATGGTGTGCAAATATTTTAAAAAAATATCATTATATTATATTACATTTAAAATTATAAATTCTATCGATTTTTCAGAATTACTACCGGATCGGAACGCGGCCACACACTGAGAAGATCCGGCGGAAGAAACTCAGCGGGCTGGTCTTTTTTTCTCTAATTTATGTTCTTGTTATAAATATACAAGGATGATTCCATATTACAAAGTTATTTTTATAATTACAAGTTTCATATTTTGAGTAATTATTTTTTTTTTATAATTTACATAATGTTCATCATTTACAAAATTTTTACTACATTGAAATTTTTTTTTTAAGGACAATTCAACAAACTTATATTTCTATCCATTAACATTTAATTTTATCGGCTAAAAATTCTTTAATATCATAATAAGTTTTATCTAACAGCAAATCAAACAACTTTTTGCGAAATTTATTTATAGGCAATGATTTAAGACTATCAGGAATATGATTGTATATAATAATAGACATACAATACACATTTTTTGTAAAAACATTTAATTTTTGGTTAGGCACATATATTTTCTTACTATTCCTAAAATATGAGTTACCAGTGACTTCAGCATTTGTTTTAAATAACTTTTGGTGCTTTTTTACAAATACGCATACCTCTAAAATATACAAACATGGTAAGGGAAGTACCTTAAGAGACTTGAAAAGTGGTTTACAGGAATGTAACTGATTAACACCACATATTGCTCGAATACATTTCTTTTGGACTCTAAAAATTCGTACCAATTCAACAGAATTTCCCCAAATAGGAATTCCATATTGTAAATTAGAAGAGACATATCCATGATATGCTAATATGGAGGCTTTTGCGTCTCCTACTTCCCTTAGTCTTCTCAAGACATAGACAAATCTATCAATCTTATTACATAGAGATTCAATGTGTGCTTTCCAATTACAATTTTTGTCAATAATTATTCCTAAAAAGTTTGTATAATCTACATCATCTATATTTACTTTATTTAAAAATATATTTGTGTTTTTGGTAATATTACTGTGGTAGTTCTGAAATTCAATTAATTTTGTTTTAGTTACATTAACTTTTAAATTATTATTAATTAACCAGTCTGAGACTTGGAATAAGGTTTCGGTTGTTTCATTTACCAAGTCTTTTTTATTTTTACATTTAATAAGTAGGGTAGTGTCATCAGCAAATAAAAAGCAATCATGTTTTATACTATCAGGAAGATCATTGATATAAATTAAAAATAGCAAGGGTCCTAAAACACTGCCCTGTGGTACACCACAGTTGTTAACAAGGTAGTTTGAAGTATATATTTTTTTACGGTTTCCGCATATTTTAGATATTTCAACACATTGTTTCCTATTCTCTAAATAACTCTTTATCCAATCTAAAGACTTCCCTCTAATACCATATTTTTCAAGTTTTGATAATAAAATATTGTGTGAAACAAAATCAAATGCCTTACTCATATCCAAAAATACACAAAGTGGATACATTTTCGTATAAAGTATAAAACAATGTTGCTTGTCTGTCTGTCCCTATGTCCCTATGTATGCTTACATAAATTATTATATCTGGGTTAATTATGTATAGTAAATATCTTTGTTCGGATCATATGTTTCCATGTAAAATTGATTATTACAGAGATTTGATTTTTAATTGTATCATTAAATAGCAAACAAACAGATGGCTCTCCTGATGGAAAGAATATTCATCGCGTATAGACACCAAAAAACCAGCTATCCATGTAGCGGGGTAGCAACGCCACATGCATAAGTTCACCGGCTACCTTACCCTTTTAACCGGAACACGACAATGATGAGCATTGAGGCTATTGCGTCAGAAATATGTAACGTTTTGAAGATTTTGAAATAATTAGTTTTCCTTTTCAAAAATTAAACATTTTTAATACAATTTTTGTGTTGCGCTTATGTCGAAACGAATAATTTTTCCAGTTTGATGATTTTGTCGAAAAACTAGTTTACACTATTCGTGCCTTGATTGTATATTTTTTTCGGAAAACGGAACATTTTACGTCCCTAAAATGTACTTGATAACACAGTCCCGTTCAACACGGGAAGTGTGATAATGTGTAAACTTACCAATTGCCATGTCAGTATAAACTTAAACTTCTTTAGGGGCCATCCACAAATTACGTCACATGTTAAGGGGGAGAAAGGGGGTCGACGAAGTGTGACATTGTGTGACAAGGGGTAGGGAGGGGTTCCAAATATTTTGTATCTAAGTATTACAACACTAAATTTAAAAAGTTACCTGTATAAATTAAAAAATAATCGAAGATTTTTTAGATTATTATTTCAATGTAAAATTGTAAAATATGTGACATCACACTAGGTAGGGAGGGGGGATCTCACAAATGTGACCAGGTGTGACAAGGACGGGGGAGGGGTCAAAAAAGCATGAAATTCGTGTGAAGTAATTTATGGATGGCCCCTTACCAAACTTACTTTATTTAAAACTAGTTGTTGCCCGCGACTTCGTCCGCGCGGACTTCGTTTACTCCGCACAGCTCCTCCCCCGTAGGTGATAGCGTGATAATATGTAGCCTATATGTTGACCGACCTGTTAGTAATATTCATGCAAAATTTGAAGTACAGACAAACAGACAAAAATTCTAAAAACTATAGTTTTGTCTTCTATATCGAATGTAGATCACGCCCCAAGTATTCTTTTAAAAAAATATTCAGTGTACAGTTTCGAATTTCCTACGAATTTATTATATGTATATATTAGCTAACATGCAAAACTTCACCCACTTCATACAAGCTTTTAACATTTCAGTCTGTTACTTGTTAAAAAACGTTACCCTTTGTTTGACCCCAGATCTTCTACTATCTCCATGCCAAATTACATTTAAACTTAGAGTAATAACGCTTCTATGCATTTAAATAGGAACGGTGGTTTAGCTGTGAAAGCGTAACACACAGACAGACTTAGATTGTTGAACAGGAACTCTTAAATAAATAAATAAATACACACCGGTATGGGTTTGTTTTCTCAAAAACTAAAGATAAAGAATATTCTTAAAAGCACAGAGCCTAATAAATAAAAATTAACAGAATTGTTGACTTCATAAATTTAATTTTAAAAATGCATCTGAAAAGGGATACATACAAATGCGCCGTAATTTACGAGTTTATCCGTATTTCGGGCTACAGATATTTAGGAATCCGTAATTAGAAAAATCGAATACGGGGTAAATAAAGCTCTTAAATAAGTTAAGTATTTTTGAAAATTCCGTCTATTTCTGTTTATATGCGAGTTCGACTAAACATAAGTTCTGTCTTACCAGCCGCAACTTTTTAACTTTGAATTCGTTCGTTCGTCCGTTTGGTCGTAATGTGTCAAGCGGTGATCCATGCGCAGTGTGTGTTGTTATAGATTTTTATACAATTGCTTTAGAAAATGAAGATTGTTTAAAAGTTGACCTGTTACAAGTAATCCAGATTTTAAAATTTAAGATTTTACAAAAATTAATGCCGCTTTAGTTGTCTTACGTAGAAAAAGTGTCCAACCCGTATTTTTGATGCTGGTAACACTTAAATAAGGAAACGGCTGGTGGCAACCTTGTTGTACCGTATCCAAGTACGAATTCTCAAAAAAAATCAGCTGTCTAATAATCATCTATTGGCAAATGTGGTTACGTAACTTCGAACTTTTAACGGTGGGGTAAGTTGTGGCGAACCAGCGTCGTAATTTAACCCTTCTCTATTTAATTGATTTCGTCATGGTAACAGTTTACCGTGTAGTTAATTAACCGTTTTATAAATATCACGAGTAAATATTACATTTCTATTCACGTTTTTGTTGACTAAATCGTGACTATTTTATTAGTCATAATTAGAGGCGACCATAAAAGATGCGTGTTTCTTGTTACTATGACGAATAGTTTAATTTACTTCGATTATTGAATAAATTTAATTTAAAGACAGAGTGAGAGAGATGCGCTGAGCCGCACTCCCAGCTGCATGGGTACCACCATCTCGCTTGATTCTCCCGTGAAACAGCTTTGTGTTTCGGAGAGAAGGGCAAAATTACTGGCACCGAGACTTAACACCTAATATCTCATGATAGGCAACATATAAAAGCAACATATAAATTACCTGGACCTAATCCAGGTAAACTAGTTTATGTTCATTGGCGACGTCCACTTACCATCAGGTGGCACGTCTGCCAGTTCGCCTATTCAAATTACTATAATCCCGCATAGATCTACTTTGCCCACATGTCTCAACGCCTGGTTATACGATTATTATCGTGCTTATTTAAAAAAAAAACAGGCAAGTTAATTTATTTATCATATACCAAAAAGCTGCGCCAAAAACCCGTTATTAAAAATATAAAGTTCTTATTAGATAAGCTGATTGTAAGACGTAACGTAACGCCGTGATACTATCTTAATCGAGATATGAGTTGAATGGCAGTCTTGTCCGATACAATATTATTTTATACTATAGAACCGTCTTTTAATTACGTTTGTTTTTCAATGTATTGAGAAAACGATATATACGAACTATTGCTACAGACATATTCCTAAAAAGCTTAACTTCTTGATGATGCGGGGTGGTATGCCACTTGCATAAGTCTACCGGCTACTTTACCCTCCAAACCAGAACACGACAATGACAAGCAAGACGCTGTTGCAACAGCAATAGGTATGTTAGTGATACCAAATACCTGGGCGAGACGTTGCAGAACTCTACTATCTAGTAAGATGATAGGGTATTTAGTACCACCGCCTTACTTATTCCTGCCGCAATATCGTCAATGTTTGTCATATTCGTGTTCCGGTTTAGGGTAAGGTAGCTAGTAGACTTATGCATGTTGCATTGCCGTCCCGCCACATTATCTATGTGGCGGGACGGCAATGCAACATGCATATGCACTATTAATATCTTTGGTGTCTATAGACGATGGTTTCTCTTTCCATCATAAGAGCCAGATGCTTGTTTATTACTTTATATACGAAATAGGATAATGGTTATTTTTAGGTTAATAATTTATCGACTAAATCCGAATCGTTCCACAAAGTTTTCAATGACAAAAAACAGCCATTCACTCGTATATCTTTGTTTATTAAATTACTAGCTGACACACGCAGCTTTGCCCGCGAGTAGATTAACATGTCGTCAAGATAGCTTTTCATACAAATTTCATCCCCTATTTCAACCCTTTAAGGGTGCATTAAAAAAAATAGCTTATGTTTGACCCCGCCTCTTCAACTACTTCCATGCCAAATATCATGAAAATCGGTCCAAAAAAGCGTAACAGACAGACAGACAGACTTTCGCATTTATAATATTAGTATGGAAGTATGGATAGTTAAATAATAGTTATCCATATTACATTTCCTAGTCGGTCGAGTATTCATGCTGCATAATAACGTCAATCGAGAAAAGGTTCGGGTTCGATTACTGTGTATTAGGTATATTTTACTATTTTATTCCCCATGTTGGTCCTGGGCTCCTTTGAAGAATAGGCCAACTGCCGTTCTGCCAGACAGGTCGTAAAAGGCGACCGATTGGCTATGCGAGTCACTTTCATCGTAACTACTAGGTTGTAGAGTTCTGCATTATCTCGCCCGGGTCTGGTATCACCGCCCTAACTATTCCTGCCGCAATAGCGTTGGTGCTTGTCACTGTCATGTTCCGGTTTGAAGAGTCAGGTAGCCGGTAAACTTATGCAGGTGGCATTAGACTTCGCCACAAGATAGCAACCCACCATTAACATCTTTGGTGTCTATAGGCGATGGTTGTCTCATTCCATCGGGAAACCCATCTGCTTGATTGCTATCTTATGATATAAGTAAAAAAATGTATTGTATATCTTTGATTAACACTCATAGCACCAGCAAATAATTTGCTTATAAAAGATTTGATCAACTTGTGTAATTTTCCATTAATATTTATTTCTTACTATCTGCACCCTGCAGCCCGCTGCATTATAAATGTTTATAGTGAATCCCACGGGAGCAACTTATTTTTCCGCAATAAAATGCATCTATTGCAGCATTATGTTCTATTCCAAGTCATCATCTACACGTGTGTCAAATTTCATCCAATTCGGTTCAGTGTTTTGCGTGATTAATTAACAAACATCCGAACCCAAACATTCAAACTTTCGCATTTATCAAAATTAGCTGCACATTCAGCCCGCTGCATTAGAAAAGTTTTTTGGTGAATCCCGCGGGATCAACTCATTTTTTCGAGATAAATATAGCCTATGTTCTATTCCAGGTCATCATCTACCTGTCTGTCAAATTTCATCCAGATCTGTGCAGCCGTTTTTGTGTAAAAGAGTAACAAACATCCATCCATCCAAACGTTTAAACTTTCACATTTATAATATATAGATTATGTATCAAGATAGTTATAAAACAGTTCCTCGATTGGGCGAGGTTATACAAAGTTTAGATTATACGCCACAGGCGCTTAAACTATTCGCGTAGAATAATTTAACATGTTAATTACCACTTAACCAGCGTTCTTGCTGAACTACCTGTCCGCTTGTAACTGTGTTGAGCGCTAAAATAAATACTAATTGCCAGCAGTTGTATAGGTTTCATTGAATCACGTTGTTGAAATATCTTGGAATTCTCAACTTTATCAACCGACTTTACAAAATCTTTCTACGGTTAACAATTGGTCGGTATTTAATTTTAGTTATGGTCACCGATTACTTGAAGGCGAATGATTGATTATACCAGATCCTACCATCGTGGCTACTAGGTGGTTGAGTTCTGCATTGTCCGGGTTTCTTCCGGGTCTGGTACCACCGTCTTAACGATTCCTGCGATTAAATTATATTTGAACAGATTATCTCTAAGGCGGTCGTGTTATACTCGCTGATAATATAAAGTAAGATTTGATAAGGTATAATAAAGATGATGAAAAGAGTTATGAAATTTTTCTTGTTATAAAATAAAAAAAAAATGATGTGGTGTCGCGGGACACCAGGTAGGAACGAACTTCCTTCGGCTAAACGGCACTACTCGCTTGTGTACGCGACTGTCGCGCCTGCGCACGTCTCATTTAACGCTTTTATTCCACGCATTTTTCTTACGGTTTTACTATCACATTTTTTTCAGTTCGGTCGCGCAGCAAAATCCCTATCCCCTCCAAGCCTGCCGTAAGGAACTTCGTTCCAAAACTTTGTTCCAATAAATATCATCACGATATTTATTTTAACTTCGTTCCAATAAATATCATCACGATATTTATTTTATTCCTTCCGAATAGCGAATCAAATATCTATAGATATCGCATAGCCAATAGTTCGCCTCTTGCGAACTGCCTGGCATAACGGCAAACGGCCTATTATTCAAATGGAGCACAGACCAACAAGGGGGAAAAGACTACACAAATGCTACCTCGTAGCACGACGTGACGTCTGCGTCGTATCGATGTTATGTGTGTAAGAGCCAAGAGGCAGGAGCCCTACGCGCTGAGATTCGATTAGTTCGTTTCGTTATGTGAATTGGAGGGCTGCTTGTTGGCTGTCCTGTAGGGATGGGAGTTACAGCTTCTTTTATTTTGCTATCACGCCGTGAAGTTATTTGTTTTTTGTCACTCGTGATAAATCACGACCATTATATTTTATTAGTGACGCTTGTTGTCACAGTGAGTTCATTTTAATCCGTCTGTTACATGTCGCAGTGACAATGACTTTATATAGTTAATTATAAGATTACCATTTATAAGTGATTAGTAAAATGAAATAGCTGTGTCGCTCAAATTGTCGCTTTGTCTCTTTCACGCGATGGAGTTCTGCGAATTATAAGCTTGGCTCGCGTGAAATTAAATCACGCTCGCGTTATAGGTATATAACAGATGGTTTCGATGCATATAACTGGTGTGGCACGTGAATTTTGTTATAACGAGTGATATAACCAGTTATGCGTGAAATGTGCCATGCCTACATGCCCTGTGATATATAAAAAGAACATACCTAAAATGTATAAAGTAAATGAATCACGTAATATATGGTAATTAATTACAGTAACCGTTTCGTATATCTGCTTCATTTACATTAGCGTGTGTGTGGTCTTAGCGGATACCTACCGATGAATTTTCCGCGTCGCTGACTTTCCAGTTGTAAAACTCATCGCATTTGGCGATTTAAAATTAGCAAAGTGCTTAATGGCATGTCAGCGAGTCTTGTTCATTTTATTTTATTTTACGGATGCTTTGGTAAACATATAATTTCATTTAAAAGTATAATTTTCAATTTAAAAATTAATCATTGTTAAAAACACTAAAGCGTATTGTTAATACTTGTTCTGATTTTGTTTTGATAGAATAAACAATTATATTTAAAAACGTAACTTACTTTTCAAATAGTTATAATTACTTAAACCTTGATGTCTTTGGTTACATTTGTATGCAGTATGTCACCCTATATGTTTGCTGAGTGGTTTACCATTTCTACGGGTCCTATAGTAGGAGAGCCCAAGAGGGGATTTTGGTATTTACTCGAACGCGTCAGATTAACGTAGCGAAGATACCTCACGTACTGTTGAGGCTCTTCACCAAATATAAGCCATTTCTCTAGAGGGGGGTAACTAGGGCAGAAAGACAACAAAATTAAGATAACTTCGGCTTCTGGAAATTGTCAGATTATGTTTTTTTCGTTATTCTAATATCATTTCCTATATAATAAAAGAGAATTCAGACGCGCTCGATAATGTCATAACAACGTTTTCTCTGCAACTTTGTAATCGTCTCACTCCCTTACCTCAGATTTTTGAAATTATAGGTGGAAATTAATCCGCCATACCTTAATCTGACGCGATTTAGTGTTACCACTGCACAGAGTTTTTTTAAACATTTTTTTAACTGTAGTTTTTTTCCCACCTTTGAAATTAAAAATTTTATGTAACCTTTTATTTTTCCTATAATTTAATCTACAAAATTCAATAGGTCCCTACGACGCTCGAGTAACCCATTTAACATCGTGGGCTCCCCTACTATATGTATACTGGTGCAACCCGCAAAACAACGGAAACCATTTTTTGCATCAAAAGCCTTAAAATTACCTTATATTTGTCTTAATGTAGTTAAGTAATGTAGTAAAATATCTGAAAATTTGTAATAAATTACAAATTTTCAAATATTTCTATTGATTTATATCAAAATTATAAGCTATAGAACGTTTAATCCGCTCTCCTGTAAAGTTGTGTCATTGCACTTGCACAAGTATACGTAGGACCTACTGCATAGGATATACTGCATAAATCACTACATAGTAAAAAACAAAGTCGCTTTCTCTGTCTGCCCCTATGTATGTTTAAATCTTTAAAACTACGCAAAGGATTTTAATTTTTTTTAAAATTTATTCTTTAACACATTCTTGATCCGAACTGCAAGGGACTGGAATATTCTACCTGAGTCTGTGTTCCCCGAAGGGTACAACCTGGGGATCTTCAAGAGAAGAGTGAACAGGTACCTTCTAGGCAAGCGCGTTCCATCTTAGGCCGCATCTTAGCTTACCATCGGGCGAGATCGTGGTCAAGCGGTTTCCTATCGACAGTATTAAAAAAAATATTTTTCGGCATTTATTTCTCAACATTAACAATATCAATACTTGTAAAGCTTGTAACTAAAACAGCATATATGTAATAAAATATAACTATTTCATGAATTTAATGGCGGTTGTAGGGAAACCTTCATGTGAGTCCAACTCACACTTGACTGGTTTTTATTTATAAATGCATAAAACCTTGGTAAGTTAATACTCAATTTTTGCAGTATTTAAAACTGTAATTAATACATTTATTTATAGCAGTAGTAAGACAATATGTACTATATAATTTTATCACCTCGTAAATAGCTACTAAGTGAACCGTTTATTCCACTTCTTGTGCTGAAGGTAACAAATTAAATGTAGAAATGTTTAAAACAGCAGTTTTAACTTCTTGATTTCAAAAGCACAAAAGTTATCCATGCAAATGACAGCGGTAAGGCGACAAGCAGCTGGCTACTTAACTATTGCGCAGATAATTATTATTGGCGTAATTAGGATGTGAAGTCGGGCAAAGCCCGCGGCGTCGACGGCCTGCGCTCCAACAAACGCTATTATTATTTCCGTTTCGCATTATACCTTTGCGGTTGGTTAACTACTCGTTTATTATGTCAGGAACAATTGAAACGTTCATAAATCCACGCCCGCTTTGCAAATTGATTCTAAATTAATTACGATTCATGTTAGCCTAGTAACTCGTTTTGTGTCGACAACATCGTTATTCATCATCAGGTTACGCTTACTTGTTTAACCGAACGTAAGTAATCTGTTATCTGACTATTGATAATATCTGGTGCCTACTTAACAGTTGAGTATTTAAATTAAGCTCCTAAGATCCGTCGACAGGCAGCACGTTTCATTGCGTTCTCAACGATAAATTCCAGTCTTAGTTGTCATAAACCCATTTAAGTTGAACGGTATTTGGATCCCTCGACTCGGTTGGGTTTCTCGTCGAACTGGCTTATCAACGTCTGACTTAGTTGGTCGACGAGTTTGAGGTTTTGTTAGCAAAAACAGTAATCCCCAGCGGGCGTATACCTGGCCGTCTCTTTGTTCGAGTGGAAAGTTTTGCTCGGAACAGATTTGTCGCAGTAAACGTTCACCAAATATATAAACACCAATGTTATTGCTGGTTAGCGCTTTCAAAGTTCTACTTAGCTTTGAGCGAGCAGTTTAAAACCTCTGAACTCGCGATTAGTTAGTTAATTAGTTAAATTATTTGCTATCAACGGTTTAAACTCAATGGAGTCGTAATTATACTTTTGCTTAATTCAGATATACTCTACATTTTCATTATACAAGAACTAATCTATATATATAAAAATCAATGCCACTTTTCGTTGTAATTTTATAACTCAAGAATGAACTCTCCTATCCAAACCAAATATTTAGGCTTTGTTCGGACTATTTCGTAGATGGTTTGTGTGAAGTTTGCAGAAAATCGGGTAGAGCGGTTCTTCATTTATCACATTTTTTGTAACGAATGAAAATAAATGGCGTTACGTAGCGAAGCACGTGACGGGCCGCTAGTTTATAATAATTATTATATTATTATTATAATAATTATTATATTTATAATAATAAATATAATTATAAATGTCTTTCAATCTGTTAAAATCAAAAACATCTAACCACGTTCTTGTCAAAAGTTTTTACTTTTTTTTATATTATCCTTATTAGAATTTTGTTTGTATTTTGAATTTAGGATGAAATATGTATTGTCACGACTATATTCTCAATGAGGTAGACAGTGCTGCAATTACTACTGCCACGATTAGCCATCGATAAATCTCATAATGTGACTTACCGTTGACTGACAATGAGGTCAACCTATCGACAAAACGGGCACACATGCAGTGACAGGCTAGATATGTTGTTTATCCTGTAAAATGTTTATTATGCTGTAAAAATAATTTCTCACTCGACCGTGAATTTGAACCCATGTGTGTCTATTGCAGCCGGTACCGCAAGACCATTAAGACGATATTTTACTTATAACGATAAATTTGTTTTACGTATATACATATTCCAATCATCAATAAATAAATATAATGACCTCATTATGGTCTTGAAGTTATATATCTTTGTAAAAACATTTAGAATATACCTAGTTTTACTAAAACACTTATCGTATTTATAAAAGTAAAATCATTTATTTGTTAAAAATCAGAAATCAGAACTTTATTCAATAAAACTTTTTACAAGACAATTTTTAAAACCACTAACGGATCCGAAACGCGGCTACGCACTGAGAAGATACGGCGGAAGAAACTCAGCGGGTTTGTCTTTTTATCATATAATTTTTTTTTACAATATCACAATATTAGAAAATTATATAAAATATATATGAAATTGATATGAGGAGCAATTAATACCAGGCTTGTTTGTCTTCTAAATAATCTGAGATTTTATAATACCCTTTTTTACACAGTTTTGTTTTAACACATTTTTTAAATTTATTGACTGGTAGATCTCTTATAGTTTCGGGAAGTTTATTGTAAAAGCGTATACATTGTCCCATAACAGAATTACTTATTCTGTGGAGACGAGATGCATGCACAACAAGATTGTTTTTGTTCCTTGTGTTTAGTGAGTGTACGTCACCATTTTTTTTAAACAAGCAAATATTTTTACGAATGAACATCAAGTTCTCAGATATATATTGGGATATAACAGGATATTGATTTACTTAAATTTTTCTCTCAGGAAAATCCTCGGGATAAGATTGTATTATTTATTTTATACAGAAAAAAACACAAGTAGGAGAGAATAAACTTAAGAGTACAATGGGCGAGCTTATTTCTACTTTAAGAGATTTTTTTAGGCAAACCGTTAAGAGATTTAAAAAAAACTGTTTTAGTACAGTACGCGATTAATGTGAATCAAATATGAATACCTCCCTACCATCTATTGCAAAGATTCCCACACTTTTTTTCTCGTAGATCACTTTCAAATTTTTGCTGGTTCCGGGGGATCCTCTGAATCTAAATTTTTACCATACTCTTACTTACTTAAGAAACTTACTTAAGAAAAAAATTTGAACATTAGATCTAACTATAGAAATTTGTGTTGCAGCCGAGTTCCAACCGCGAATTAATAGTTTTCGAAAAAAAATTTAGAATTGAATGGGTAATTAATTGATATTTTTACTTCGCTTGCGAAATGTGACCCCCACTTTGGTAACGCCAACGTAGACTCCTGTCGAGTCTCCCCGTTAGACCCCTGGGGGTCCACCTGGACCACTTTGGGAATCAATAATTTATTGCGTAGTCGTAATCGCTCACAGCTATAAAAGTAATATTTGGGAGTCAAATTAACAGATATCAGAATAATCCAAGTTGTTTACATAATATATATTTTATACTAGCTGCAGCAGCCCACTGCATTATAAAAATTTTTTAGTGAATCCCGCGAGAACAACTAATTTTTTCGGGATAAAAAGTAACCTATATGATATTCCCGGTCATCGTCTACTTGTGTGTCAATTTTCATCCAAATCCGTTCAGTAGTTTTGGCGTGATTGAGTAACAAACATCCACCCATACATTCAAACATTCAAACTTTCGCATTTATAATATTAATGTAGATTATTTGAAACTCCATTTGTTATGTTAAAATGCACTTGTACTCTTTCATAAAACACTTTTGTTTAATTAGGTATAACTGCCATCCTGTTTCGCCTTTAACGGCGTCTTCAGGGCTATAATAACTGTCGTTAAACGCGAAACCCGTTGGCAAGATATAATTAAATAAAAAGTGTTTTGTGAAATTGTAGGTACAAGTAAATAGTTTACAGATATCATTGGTATTCTACGCTTGTGTATAATTGTATAGAATATTCAAGTTTGCGGAGACACAATATCGATATTGCTGCATAAACAAACAATATACAGATATTAGGAGATTCTTAATTCGGTGAAATCTTTATATATTTCATATATTTTTAGCTGCCTCGCGGTCTATTGGTTACCCTAATCGGCTCAAATCGTGAGGTCCCGGATTTGATCCTCAATTCAGACACGAAAAAAGATTGAAGTTTTCGAGAAAATTTTGTAGCTGTTAGGGTTTGGGGCTTGGAAATAAGTTATTACTACTCCGTGCCACGGTTGAGAATGTAAAACTTTTGGTCCCAAATATTTTAACAAGTGGTAATCGCTACAAATCCATAAAATGTGTTGATATGATTGACGTTCGTTTCACTCTGCGTATATCTTGAGGGAACCGGCGTGATAATATTTATTTATTGATAGCAAATAGGTATTACGTATCAAATGTTACATTTGTATCCATTAAGTTATTAACCTTTATGAAAAGTTCAAGCAATTACAATTTGAAATCTAATAATAGCAAGCAATAAAAATGCTATTAGTTTCAATGTGTAATGTTTAGAATACCATTCTCTGTATCAACATTATCTATAATGTAAAATAAATTACTTTATAGTTCTTACAGACAGTAGGTTACAAAAATAATATATCTTGTACATTTATTGATAGTTAAACGTTTCAAACATATAAATTGTACACTACATTACACAAAATCAACAAATGTCTGGACGACTGTACAGCTATAGGGCTGTCATCTTTCCAAATTTATCAGGATTTACTAAGGACTTCATGTTAACAGTTTATAAATACTTCTAGGGCTAACGAAATCTAGCTTTCCGGAACGTGATTGAAGAAAACACTCATATGCATAACCTTTATTTTATCCTTTTTACTTTATCTATTCACAACTTATCCAATGTATTTTACTCATATCACAATTTTCAGATTGATGGATACAAAAGTACACCCGTAACTTGACGATAACCATAAATTGAATTACATATAGATAAAGTGCAATTTGCCGCGATTGAGTGACGTAATCTTAGTATAGATGCGCCATTGAATCCCACTAATTATGGTTTGGTATTAATTACCTATATTCTTTCGAAGTCCTATAAAATTGTATCGCGACTTTTTTCTAGATTTTATCTTAGAATATTTTTTGTTTGTATCATTGTTATCTTTTGATTGACATACGTTTGATCAACGACCGCGGCAAAATAAAAATCAATAATTTGAAATGTGCACAAAAAACTTCTTACAAAGTCTCTTTCATAAAGCAGACACTTAGGTATTGATAAATTGATCAACTCTTCTAAAAAATATCACTAGTTTTGTTTTGCTTTGTATATCATAGCTAGTGGGATTGTGGGATTCAATGGCGTATCCATACTGAGATAATGTCACGCAATACCGGCTAATCGCAATACCTATACCGCGGGAATATCACGTATCTCTCAATGCGCAATTATCGTAATTGTTTAGTTATTGCAAAACACATAATAGCGTTGTATATTAGTCTCAGTTGTTGCTGCTTGAATATTTAAGATGCTGCGACATCCCAAGAGATGTATCCGGTGACCAGCAAGCAACTGGCAACGTTTTTAATTTTTCGTTACGTTTAAGAGTCATCGCTGATTGCTGACGGGTTGCAAATGTTAGGTGATACGCCTGACGATCTATGTTGATACTACGATATAGGGAACTAATTAACCTGTGAAAAATTATTTATTAATTTTAAAAGTCATAAAGGTTTTATTTAAAAAACTAATGTCAGCTCCTTTAACAGATGGGTTAAAATTGTAATATGAAAATTGTAATATCCTGAGTACAATACTCATGATATTACAATTTTAACTCACCAGGTAAAGATTAATAAAAAAAATACAGTTTTCGATATTAAGTTGAATATAGATTTAAGATTTAAGATTTATTATTATTACTTATATTTAAAAGTACAGTACAATAGTTTATATTTCTGTTGGACTCCACACTAGGCAAAGCCTGTGGCGTGGATACCATGTAGTGATTTCCGTATATACAATTAACAAAAATTTCACGGGAGGTAATAAAGCTATACAATAAAACAAGAGGAAAATTAAAAAGAAAATTTGAAAAAAAAATTAACAATAACAGGCACAGTAGGTTAATTTTAGACTGCTGAGTGTTTTGCGTGACTTACATATTATGAATAAGTGAATGTTTCGTTTGTGCGTGAGTTTTTTTTTTGTGTTTATATGTATACGAGGGAGAGAGAGAGTGTGCGTGTGTGTGTGTCTGTGTGTGTGTCTGTGTGTGTGTGTGTGTGTATGTGTGTGAGTGACTAAGATTTAGCAAGAATTTTTTCGGTTCCTGAGTAGTTAACTGAAGAAAGCCATCTAATTATTTCCTATATTGAATATTGCAACAAAAAATCTTTTTCTTTTTTCGTGCGTGGCAACCCTAGCGTGCAGACTAATAAAACCTCTACAGAGGCATGGGGGAGCCGGGATCAAAGCCGATTTTTGTTGCCTTTTTTGTAAACCTATTTTGCCCTCTTTTGTGTTCGTGTTGTTTACTAATGGGTTCTGTTGGGTTCGACTTAAGATAATAACTCTGGATTTTTTCTCGCCCATGTGTCGGGCAAGCGTTAGTGCGGCCGGAAATGCGAGAACGCTGTTATGCTGGATTAAAATGTTTGTTGACTTTCATCGTAATCTTTAGACGTATAAAAACTGCCATGTGCCATGTGCGTGGCTGTGATGGAAACACTTAAAAATAAAACTATGTAGTTTTTAATCGTTTTTTTACTTCGTTATCATTTTTTTAGCTTTTCTTGTAACTGTTATATAAATAGGCTGTATCATGTAACTGTTCTGTAACTAACTAACTAACTGTAAGGCTCAGTGGTCTAGCTATGACAGCTTTGGTGTAGACTCGTGTGATCCAGGGTTTAATCCTGCATCGGGAAATTTGTTTTGAAAAGTTTTGCATTTTTTTTCTGATGAACATGGCTTGTTTGATACTGGACATATGGATTTGTTTGAGCACCTGTATTATTTAAATACTTCACAGACGTTTAGATTTTTTTTAAGAAAATACGGCTATCTCACAATTATTGTCCTAACTGGCATTTGACAACCTTCCATTTTAATTTTGGAATGGAGTTCCTTATCGCACATTATCGTTTACAGGCTGAGTAGAGGGAGTAAATAAAAAAAAAGTAACGACACCAAATTACGTACACAAACCAACCATTTTTCAGTGATTTTTGAGGCACTTCTCGATCACCTAGAAAACAAATTTTTTCATTGCGTTCAACTTGTTAGTTTTAAGAATGAGCAAAAATACTTTATAGTTTTAACATTTAAACACGCTTTTTGATTAATATAATTAATTAAGAAAATTATTACTACACAACTGTGAACAGGGGTCTCGTTCCCTGGTATAATATTTTTTACGTTTTCATCAAATGACTCGTCCGTCCAGTTAAAGTTGACAATAAGTCACAGTGTTAGATATCTCGAAAAGGAACTCCTTTGAAACTTCTTATTTTTTTTGTTATTTTTGCTACCTAGGCATGACCATCACATTTTTGCTACGCATGACTATAAAATTTAGGTATTTAGGCTAGGCATTTGTATAAAAATACTGGTGGTCATGCCTAGGTTTGATTCAGGTTGGGCAAATTATTATTTCTTAGTAACTGCATTCTGCGGCCTGCTGCAGTATAAAAGTTTTTGGTGAATCTCACGAGAACAACTTACTTTCCCGGGAAAAAGGTATTCTATGTGCTATTCCGGTCATCATCTATATTTGTGCTAAATTTCAGCTAAACCGGTTCAGTCGTTTTTACGTGTTTGAGTATTAAACATCCACCCATGAATCCAAACATCCAAACTTTCGAATTTATAATATTAATATAGATAATATATGTAGTTTTCTATCTCAGACCAAAAAAGGCAGTTTTTTGTTTGTCTGCTTTTTTGCTGCTTTGAGATTTCTATCTAGAAAATTCTTAGTAGCGGTCCGGAGTATGGCGGCTATAATAATAAAAAAAGGTTATTGTCATATTTATTTAGTTATTTTAACCTTATGTTTGTTCGAGTCTCTTTTAAAGAACGTATTATGTCCTTCTGCTTTCTTGAGAATACAAACAAGACAATATTAAAGGTAGACGATTAACCACACGTGTTAGCCACCATGGGGAAAGTTCTGCAACGTTTTGCCCGGGTTTGGTAATACTACCTTGACCTATATTCCTACCCTCAGTGCTCGTCACTGTCGTTTTTATATTTTATGGTTACTAGTAGCTATTTCTTATGCATCATAATCATCTTTGATGTCTATAGGTAATGATCATCTATTTTATCCAGGAGAACTATCTTTTTCTTTGCAATTCTATGATATAATAAAAAAACTCACCAATGCTTATTAGGGATTAAAAAAAATTAGAATTAATCACTCATATCAAATTGATAAGTGCATTAAATGTAAAAGATAATATTCTACATTATCAGAAGCAATAAATGTTATCTAAATCAATCGACGGCCCGCGTAATCCCCTCTATCCTGTGGTCTAACTAACAATTACACGGAAGGGTCCCATATCGCCAATGTGCAGCTTCGCGGCCATAACATAAATTGTCACAATCGTTCAAATGATCCCCTCAGTACTCCCCGCTTCTATTTGCCTCCAGTATCCCCAATTGTTGTCGAGTCGACAATCGATATTCAATCTCTTTAACGCTACGCTCTCCTTACTTTTCTCACTTTGTGCCATCGTTTAGGGTAAGATGAAAGAATTCTAAGAAGCGCTTTGCGTATTGATCGTTTACGCTTCTCGTGTTTTTAATATTCTAAAAATCAAGGCGAACTAAAATTTAAAACACAATATGCTTGTCTTGACATTATTTTCCTTTAAAGATAGAAACACTAGTGATTATACTATATTTTATTCACTGTAGTTTTTTTTTCATTTTTATGCGTCAATTATGGACTGATGTTACGTTATATATATATATATATATATATATATATATATATATATATATATATATATATATATATATATATATATATATATATATATATATATATATATATATAAGGTAACGTTTAGACTTACACTCCTACTATAATTATTAAATATAGGCAGATGCATATTATAATAATCGTTGCATCTCCTACATTTAATGTACCTAATAATGTTGTTGTTGATGTTAATTATCCTTATTTCGTGTAGCGTATTTCCGACAATTAGCGATCGCCCCTTGGTCAAAATTCGACCATAGACTAAACAATAAAAACTCTTTTAAGTTCGATAATAGGTTTTACTATAAAAAAAAACTGTTATACTGTAAAAAAAACTAGTGTACGTAAGCGTTTATATTATCATGTAGGTATGTCATATTTAGTGATGGGTAATTTTCGGAAAAATTTCAAACCTTGGAAATTTTTCCTTTTATTTTTCAGAAAAATAAAAAATTGGAAAAATAATGGAAAAATATTGTTTACTGTAAAATATTTATTACTATAAAATTTAAAATATTGTTCTGATATTACTTATCGTAAACACGTTTGATTATACGTACACGTTTGATGCATATGATTCAAATAACTGCCAAACTTTTTTTTATAAACTCTTTTACTATAGATTTATATAACATTTACATAATTTTCAACTGGAATGTAGATATGTAATGTAGGAATGTTGGATAATTAATCTGAATCATCACTTTCAAACAGTAGATTATTTTCTGTATTTTGTGCTGCATCTATAAATAATATTTTTATTAGTCTTTAATTAGTGTGTTTTCATCATATCATCTTGACATTTTTTCATTTCATAATATTCTTCATCAATGTGTGACGTTAAAGTTTTTCTAGTAGGTAACTGATATGATGGTGCCAAAGCAGCAAAAACTTTCTTCCATAATGGATGTTCTACCCAAGAAATAGGGGTTCCGGATACTGCAGTAGTTAAAGCTATTAATTTATTTATGCCTTTTTTTTCATTTATCATACAAGCTGCTGGAACTGACAGACACAATGAAGTAGAAGGCAAACTATCCGTAGAATCGGTTCCTTTCGGATCTAACATAATTTTCACATCTCGTGGACTTTTATCACAATCTGCAATGTGTGACCGCATACGGGTTACGTTAGAGTATCGAAATATTTTCGTACAATACCTACATGATACACCATTATTTCGTTTTTCAAACAGATTCAACGTGTTTTTATCTTTATTACGACCCATTATAATTATATTTAATCGAAAGTTATACTGTTTTAATAAAACTGATAAAGAAAAAACACCACTTGCATGAAACGTAAGTATACACTGTAGAGAAGTTGCACGCCAATTGAGTTAAAAATTACGTAGCTAGTATTTAAAAGGTCTTGCTTAGTCTTAGTGTTGCCAAATAATAGAAGACGTATTTATTAATCGATTGTTCGAATATATTTAAACAATAATCTAAAATAGCGGTTAAGTATCGTTGTTATTCAGCGTGATGAAATAAGTACCCTAACCTTCTAGTGGGGCGCAGTGAGGTCATAGAAAAAATATGTTTAGTAATATCTTCACAATTTAGGAATAGATAATTACAGTAATTAATCAATAGTTTAAATTATTTAGACATATAATCCATCATTTGGCAACAATAGAATATCTACATTGTACTTACTTTATTTATCATTTTAACATTTATCTTGAAGTGAATCACTTATGTATTTGATATTTTTTATGTATTAGATTGGTTTAAAGTTGTGGATGCGTGTCTGTGTTAAAAACGGAACTCGTTAATATATTTATATTAATGTTGCCGATTATCGATACTGCAAAATTATCTATTCACGGGGATTCCCCATAGACATATTATGTTATAAATTATTTTACTAGCAAAAAGCAGAGCTTTGTAGGGGCTCGCAAAGTTATACTATCTAGTAATATTGTTAGAAAAGTATTTTTATGAGAATTACATCTTTTAATGTATAGACTTTATTTATAATAATAAAGTCTATAATCTTCTAATGTATAGAAAAATAAATAATAAAGTATTTCATCTCTCGCATTGTATATCTGTTTTGTTAATCTTTCACCTACCATTCTTTGTACATGTCCGAACCAACGGAGCATGCCCTTTCTCATCTTTACACCAACACTTTCTTTCAAGCATAACTTCTCTCTCACTTCAACATTACGAACCTGCAGGCTTAGGATAAGCAACACGATAAAATTTTATCGACCTCGTTTTCTCGACTTTTATGTCACTTTCTCGATTCGCTAACGCATTTGACACTTGATTCGACATGATACTTCAAAGGAAGAGAAAATGATCAATTTTACTCGACGGTAGTTATTTTCTCTATCGATCGAAACGTCTTGCTGTCATTTTATCGATTTGTCATTTGACACTTCGTTAAAATTTGGTTAAAATGTTGATAACCTTATTCACTATTTCATATTATTATACTTTAATTATACAATAATTACAAAACTTTTTGATTTCTATTCATTTTATTAAATATAGATTTCGGTCCAGTGTTGGCAGTAGTATGTATGGCAGGCAGGCAGGCAGGCAGGCAGTATGGCATATATGTATTTAATAGTGGTGGCAGTTCCATATTATACCTATTATGTGCTAAATATCTACGGTTAACGGCAAGCCTGCAAAATACAAAGAAGGCACATAGGAAATTTGTGTGATCTTTTTACACAACGGACGGAGCATTCCAATCACTATAGCGCTTCAATAAACCCAATAACCATGGCTCTCTAAATAATATAGACCCTTGTGAATTTTGAGGTTTAGAGCCACACACCGATCAAGGCATGCCCCTTTAGTTAAAGGTAAGTGAACATAAGAGACTTGTAATTCAGTTTCTAGTAGATATGACAGCCATCCAACTTCATTAACTGTAATAACAGAATATCTTTGTAGTAAATACTAATTTGACTTAGGTGAACTCAATAAAGTTATATTTTTTCAAAAGTTATCTGTAGTTTTTCGAGTTTCTTTTTTAAACAGTTAATATGTTACATATACATGTCAAGTGTATGTTAAATTTCAGCTGGATACAAGTAATAATCCTTTTCTTGGTGGTCAACTTTTCACAATACTTACAGCCACATACCAACAAACAACAACAATGCTTACATCATAGAATAATGATGCAAATGTGTTATTCCTCTAAGGCTTGCATTGATTATGTATTTAAGGAGTTTTTACTACCCATTCAAGTTATATTTAGTCAAAAAAAGTATTTGTTTTAATCAGTTGTTTTCAGACCAAGTTCCATGTATGATTAACATACTACTATGATGAATTATTTTCTGTAATATTCATAACTTAAAATATCCAATATGACACATGTAGTTCTCAATTACCTAGGTACCTACATGTGTAAACATTATTATTTTATATTTGTCTACATTTAAAGATAATTTACCATACAGAAAGGCAGTCAGTTCTTGTTATTATTGTTTATTACAATAATATATGTCAATAAAAAATATAATTATTATTTGCAGATAAGACTTCAACTGCAGAATTTTTAATATTACTGACAAATATCCTAGAAGAACAAATGATGCCCTCATATGGCATAATTGAAATGGATGAAATGTGAAGACTACATAATAGAAGATATTGATGGATCCTATGTATACTGGTGCAACTTGCAAAACAACGGAAACCATTTTCTTGCCTCAAAAGCCTTAAAATTACCTTATATTTGTCCTAATGTAATAAAATATTTGAAAATTTGTACAAATTTTCAAATACTTCTATTGATTTATGTCAAAACTAGCTGTTGCCCGTGACTTTGTTCGCGCAGACTTTGTTTACTCCGCACAGCTCCTCCCCCATAGGTGATAACGTGATAATATGTAGCCTATATGTTGACCCGACCTGTTAGTAATATTTATGCAAAATTTGAAGTAAATCCATGCAGTACTTTTTGAGTTTACCCTGGACATACATTGACTTTCCTACGATTTTATTATATGAAGGTATAGATTACAAGCTACAGAACATTTAATCCGGCCTCCAGTAAAGTTGTGTCATTGCACTTGCACAAGTATACGTAGGACCCTTCGATATGATAATTACAAGTATTTTCTTTTAGAAGTGTTAACTTTGTTACTTTTGTTGTTGTTTTTTAATCGAAGTGATTTTGGTAGTAACAATACTTAGTGGATTATTGGTATAATAAAATACTTTAGTGTTGTATAAGATTTATTTAAAAAAACATATACTCTAGGCAAACCTTCTATCTAAGTATTAAATAATTTTATATAATAAAAATTAAACTTATAGTCATCAATGGCTAATTTTAAGTTTAATGACACACTATTCATAGTATTTAATGTTTTAATGCCAAACATAGATTTTACTATATGGAAAAGTCTTGAGAAATAATTTTTATTTTCTTTAATAAAGTTACAAAATGAATAAATCACACAAAATACAAAATGAATAATTATAAAAAGTGTGTAATATGAAGCAGTCTTGTAAAGAAAATTAAATTTGAGTTTTAAAAAATATACAAACACATCTACTTTACTAAACTAACAATTATTATTAATGTTTGTACTTCTCAGAATAGATAAACAATTTTCACAATTTATCACCTTATGACTTAAATTTATTAACATGTATCTTTGAATTTTTACTAATGTAACAAACTTATAGAAGATTACACGCACTATATTAAAGCTATTATATTTTAAATTTAAATGTTTTCTACAATTTAAATATCTCTTGTTATCTCGCATAATTAATCAGTAATGAAAATTCAATATCAAAAATTAGTTTACTATATAGTATGAGTAGTATGGAATTTCACTTGAAAATAAAAAAATCAACAAGTAAAATATTTTTTCCTAAGGTAACATTAACTTTCTATTAATTTAAATTTTAAAAATTACACATATTAGGTACATTAAGACTATCATGTTATAAACTTAATTGTTTTCTACAAATTAAAATTTATTTTTCAATCTTGCACAACCATTAAAAACAGCAAGAAAAATATAATATTCAGCATTAACTTATAAATCTTCTTAATCAACAATTTCAAAAAATGTAATAAATAGAAAGGCTTCTTTATTCTATTTCCATTACTCGCTGTTTAGTCAACCTGTAAACAAATATATCTTATCAAAATGTTGTTATATATGTTTACTTAATATATTTTTTTGTCAGTTAACTCAGGACTTATGACTCCAGTCTTGCATGTTGCATTTTGTGTAGTGTTATATAGATTTACATTGTAAATTATATAATGGGGTCGAAAAAACAATTGGTTACATTTATAAAAGGGAGTGAAAGAAGCCTACACTATTCTCCAGAGAAAGCTTCTCATATTATTCAGGATTTTTTTACAAGAATCAAGTTTTTGATATAATCTTGAATTTATGATAATAATTTTGTAAAAAACCACAACTTTTACAATGAAAGAAATATATTAAAATATGTTTAAAATTTGATTCTTTCAGTCTACCTTGTTAGATGATTTGTCATGGAGATATGTATGTAAATAAATACTTACACAGTGTTCCATTGTTTTCCTTTCTTCCTCTAGAAACTATAATGTATGAAGTATTTGTAGAATATATGGTGTTATATTATGCTTTCCCAATATTAAAGACTTTAATCTTTGGTGCTACAAGTCTAGTCCATGTATCCACCATGGCGACAAAGTTAATTTATGCTTATTCTTATCCTGAAAAGAAAATCATAATTATTTTTAATAACCTATATAGGCTTTTAAAAAATATAAGTATAAAGAAGTACACTACTTACGTTTTATTTTGTGTTCCCATTTCACATACCTAACACAATTTAATTTTGTACTAGAATCGGAAGAATGATGATGATTTTAGAGATGTGAGAACCAAACAATATAAATCAATAATTCCTTGTATGTAATGGTTAGATAATTAATTAATTTATAATTAATTACAAAATACAAATTAGTTAAAGTACAATACTTTTTGACGTAATGTAAATAAACTTTTAATTTTTCGTATAGAGAAAATAATTCTACGAATTCTCGTGCTACTCAGTGTTACCAACTCTATTCAAAATTACAACTACATACAAAGTATTCTACAAAATTCAGTAGAAAACTAAATGTAAAATAAAAGGTTAATTTAAAGCTGGTGCTTATTTTGTATTATTTAATGTTACTATTAATAACATATACTCAGGAAAAATAATACATAAAAACATATTATAATAATCAAAATATTAATTAATCAATCAAAAATAACAAAAAAATCGAGTGTAGCTCACACTCGTTTTTTCGTTAGAAGTAAATGTAAGAAGACAAAATAAAATAAAATTTATATACTCTTTGAGTAAGTCTTTGAATCAAAGAGAGATAAACTGAAAAGTCGAAGAAAAATGTTTTTCGTTCTTGAGATGTAAATCACAGACCGTGGTCCCACAAACTAACTTTTTTTTGATTAACAACAAGCTGAATATTTGTGAAAAGCTTTATTTTGACGAGACAACCGTCTTTTCTATTTCCGAAAAATCTCGAATCAGGTAACTAATAAAGTTAATGCTGCGAAGACATTGGGTTCGGTAAATAATAAATATTTATTAATAACAATAATTATTTTTCGACTTTAATCGCTTGATTATATTATGAAAACTACGATGAAACTTTTGTCCTACATATTTGATGATTTTTCTGACAATCCGACTTATGAGATTTTTAAATTGATATTAATCAATTTAAAAATAACCTAATTTTCTCACAACAGCTTGTTAATTATTATTGTAATTCAACGGTAACTTTGTCATACACGTAAAGTGGAAACTTTTTTTAGTCTGACACTCTAAAGTTTCCTTATTTTATCTATCTTTATTAGTTACCCGATTCGAGATTTTTCAAAGATAGAAAATATGGTTGTCTCGTCAAAACGAAGCTGTTCACAAAAATTCACTTTGTTCTTGGCGACCACGGTCTAACAGTAAGTCTTAGGTTGGATTGCTTGCATCTGGCTGATTTTTGGAGCTATTAATAGATAACATTATTTGTAACATAAAATACTGTGAATTGTATTCTGTTCTATCTTATTTTCTAGTTGGCATAATACTATACATTTATGTTTGTTTATCGTAATGCATTTTCGTGTCATTTTCAAATCACAACAATTCTATGGAAGTTTCTCAAAAAAATTAATCAAAAATGTTGATTGATTAGTCTTAAAGAAGATGTTAATTTACTCAATAATGTTAGAATTATAATTGAAAGGAATAATTACAGAGGAAAAAAATAGCTTGTTAATAATAATTGTTACGCACTTTTACGCATAATTAGTTACGCAGTTATACACCCAGAAATAAATACACGCTGGCATCTTAATTGCCCTTTACATTAAAACATCTTATGAATCATAATTCATTGTTTCAGTTTTATAGAATAAAAAACTAGTTTTGATGGTCAAAACTAAAAAGAGAGAATAATTCAAAAGCCTGTAAAATATATTTAATTACAATTGTAAATAGGTACGGCTACACTAGGCTTTGTGGTTATATTTCCTTCGACTCTGACAAAGAAGAGAAATGATGACAGGAAGTTATAAATGTAAATAAAAGCTCATAATGATTAACACAAGTTAAATGCACCAAAGGTGTATCTTAAAAATCAGAATTAGTATAATATCTATGTCTTCTAGTGACAACATTTATTTCTCTATTCGAGTAAACTTTTTGTTTAATTTATCTCTGACGTTTTAAATGTTTATCGTGGCATGCTTAATAACGTCCATCGAGATATTAATAAATGTCAAGCAAACGTCACTTTCTCGATCGATATATATCTCGTGGTGCTTATCCTAAGCCTGCTGGTCCTGCGTTGATTATACTTTCATGCCCTTCTAACATACCCAACTCTCACTTTCATACAATATCGTTGGGATAGGCATAGGCAGACATAGGAATGATTATGCAGGGCAAGAGGGGCACCCTGACTTAAAACTAACGCTCTATTCACTCTGTTCCCCGCCAGCCAGCCAGCCCCCCCCCTCTCTCCCTCTCACCCCTCCCTATCCCCTCCCCCTCCCCCTCCCCTCCCCCTCCCCTCCCCTTCTCCCTCCCCCCCTCCCCCCCTCCCCCTCTCCCTATCCCTCCCCCTCTCCCTCTACCTCTCTCCCTCTCCCTCTCTCTCTCTCTCCCCCTCCCTCACTCCCTCTCCCCCCCTCCCTCTCACCCTATCTCTCCTTCTCTCCCCCCTGTCCCTCTCTCCATATCCCTCTCCATCCCCTCTCTCCCTCCCCCTCCCCCCTCTCCCTCCCCCTGTCCCCCTCCCTCTCTCCCTCTCCCCCCTCCCACTCCCCCTCTTCCTATCCCTATCCCCCCCCTCCCCTCTCCCTACCCCTCTCCGTCTCCCTCCCTCTCCCTCTCTCCCTCCCTCTTCCTCACCCTCTCCTTCTTCCTCCCCCTCCCTCTCCCTCTCTCTCTCTCTATTTTTATGGTAGATAACATATCTAGACATGAATTTAAACTACTACGTCGAAGCACAAACCTAAAAGTCCGATAATTTTTGAGTAAAATGTACCACAAAAGTGCATAGAAAGTGGCCTAGTGTAGGGCTCGCTTCGCTCGCCCTAATAACGTGGAAGCCCCGTGATCTTGATTCACTTGTTTTATCGTGTTTGTGATACTAAATATAATATAATATACAATAATATTTGTTCCGTTCGAAATTGAGCTCACCAATATGAGACCAATGATATTATATGTATGAGTCTATATAAGTATAATAAGTAAAATGTTATATTTTTTCTTTCATTATAACTAGCCGTGCTGAAAACTATGAAAATGTGTTTCATATGTGGATATTATTGTTATTTTAGCAAAAAAAAGGAAATTTTCACAAGACTGTCTCGAAGCAGAAGAATTTGAATTGTCGCAGATTTGGGAGGGAAAATGGAAAAAAAACGGAACTAATGAAGAATGCACAAATACCTCGCCGTTCTACGAAATCGAAGAAAAAGATCAACCAAGTCCAGTCAAATCACAGTCAGCTACAAAAGAGAGCAAAAGTGATTCTGATAAGATTTACAACTATGATTGCCTTGATTGTACACAGAAACAAGAGAACTCTTTACTATTGGAAGAATTACTATATGTAGCTCCATGTATGAGAAACTTACTTTATCCTCATATTTTAAAATTTGTAGATGGATTTAAAGGAAAACACATCAATGTAGATGAAGTGACAGTTTTGTGTCCTCCAGTTACCTCAGTCTGATCAAAATTGAGTGTTTACATAGAGCGAACTGTTATTTCTTTTACCGTTGTAAGAATAGTGCTTTCATATACTTAAATAAAACAGTAGCAATAAATATTCAATGTCGTAATTATTTTATTTACAATCCAAGTTTAGTGGAAAAATATTGGAAAAGAAATGGAAAAATATCGGAAAAATATTTTTTTTCTTTTCTTTTCCATCCGAAATTTTTCCATTGCCCATCACTAGTCATATTAATGCAGTGTGTATTGTTTATTTTTATTAATTAATGTATTTCTAATGCATATTATTTAAATATATTGTAGGTAAGTTAAGTAATATAATATGTTTCAGCAGCCCTCTGCAATGTAAACTTTAACTGTGCCAAATTTCGTACACCACTGTACCCTTCACGTTATTGACGGAAAAAGGGGTACAAAGTTCTTACTTCACATATTAATATATAGATAATTATATTAGATATGTAAACACTTAAAGACTAAATAATAAACAAGCACTCGTAGTTTTAAACTAACGCCAATTCTGTGTTTTCGTTCAACACTGATCGCAAATGAAATAAATAAGCAGAAATTTATAAGCAGGTCGAATTTGTTTTTTAAATCGTTTATTTAGCATTAAAAATTAACTTACTTAGTAATATGAGCAAACACATTTTTGTGCCACAAAAGTTGAAATTTTGTAACTCAAAGTTAAAAGTTAAGACTAGTTGCATTAAATACGCGTAAAAGTTAAAACCCTTCTTCTTTGAAAGGTTTGTTCTTTAATGCGATAAACATTTCTAGGGAGATAATTAGAGAAACAAGACCGCGGCAAGCTGTTATCTAATAACTCGACAAGGCCCATATAAGTTATGCCAAGTTATAATTGAAAACTTGACATCTCGGGACCAGGAGCTAGATAGATGTATTGCGTTATTAGGTGCGCATACGTAATTTGTTTGTTAAAGACGGTGGAACGCAGTTATACCCGCTGTGAATAATTTAAATTCATCCCCTCGTTTTACCCAGGGAGGCAGCCCCCCGTATCGATTCAATGCGGTGTGCGTCTGTGTTATCTACGTATGTGTGCTGTTCATATTACAGCCACTTTCGGAGCTCTGTTCCCCTGGTATTAGTGAGCGTAGATTCTCGGCTCGTTGCTCGGCAAGCCACAAAACCCGCCTATCAAGTTGACATGCGGCTAGTTTCTAGGGTCAGGTTTGTTCTAACAACTCGGTAATTGAAGGTAAAAGACAGCTAACACGATAGTTGTTTAAATAATAAGTCTGAACCATCAGCTACGTGGCCTGAACTGACCTTTGTGAAAAGAAACCCTAGTCGTTTTAGACATTTATTACTCCATATCATTATCGAAACCGTTAACGTTCGATAAAAAGTTCCAGTCTATAAATTATTCATAATATCATCGCTTGTTTGCTTTTGTAATGCAAATTTTATTCTCATTCACATAATTATATTCTGAACACGTAAGCATATTAAAAGATCTTTCATAAGTGTCTATTAATAATATATGGAATATTAAAACTATATTTATATAATATTAAAACAGAGATTAATTAAAATTAAAATAGAATAATAAACTCATTAAATTAACATCGATAATATATTCGAAATATCCCGGTTTAAATAATGAATACTCCGTTATGTAGGTAATTTAATTTGACGGATATAGTGTGACAGATATGCTTAGGTATCTAATCTAATACCTTTAAACGAACAATTCTTATATATCTAATACCTTTAAACGAGCAATTCTTGTATATATATATAATTGGAATCTCGGAATCGGCTCCAACGATTTTCATGAAAGTCACAAATTAGGGGTTTTTCGAGTCAAAGAATCGATTTATCAAGGTTCCAGGTTCAAGAAAAGCTCGGTTCCCAAGATATGGGTATGTGAAAAACCGAGCTAAGCTCGGTCAACCAGATATATTACACTATGTATGTCTTTGTTATGGCAGTAAGCGTTGACGCTATTGCGACAGGAATAATGGTAACGCGGTGGTTCAGACCCGGGCGAGACATTCCGGAACTCTACCACTTTATAGTCACGATGGTAGTGACAAATGGCAATCGTTAGCCTTTTACGAACTGCCTGGCAGAATGGCAGATGGTCTTTTCTTCTAAGGGGCCCAGAAGAGGTGTGAACACGGGGATATTCGGTTATTTATTGTAATTTACTCGGCTTGTCTCTAAAGATAACAATCGTTTTAATCTTAATTACATGTTTACACCGTTTAAAATATATGCATAAACAAAAAGAAACACATAATGACTTACATTAACATATAAATTGTTTTTAAATCTTTATTCAAGGTAATACTGAATTAAACTAATTGTGATGAAAATAAATTGGTTGCTTTGAGTTAAATACTAACGTTATATCCACAGACCACATTAATACTAATAGACATGCCATTGGGCAGGAAACGTGTCGCCGCACATATGAGCAAACGCTCCTATCACTGACAAAGCATCATACATTTGTAGATATATCATATCGTGGAAAAATAGAAAAAAAGACATGTTGTACTGTTTTATCGTACCGAATGGTATGGCAAGGATTAAAAATTATCCCTGAAGTTATTTTATTACATCGGTAAGTATCATAACTTTGTATTTCTGTGTGTAAACGCAAGCTACACTGACAAACTAAGAAATTGCCTTGAAAGGCGTGGTTATATCCGATGTTATATCCTAACAAAGCGGCAGCCAATGTTAAATCAATTTTTTAGTCTATTTCAAATCGGCTTCCCAAAAAGGGAGGTTATTATATCGGCTGTATTTTTTTAAATATTTGTTTCCTCAGATCTCAGTCATTTATTACCCGACTCCCGCGTAGCTCTACCCGCGAGTTCTTAGATTAACATTTCGTCCAAATATTTACATATCATCACGCCAGATTCCTTAAAGGGTAGGCAGAGAGAACCGAGTAACATACATCACGATCCTTGCTGACTTGTCTCGTTTCCTTCACATTCATTACTCTCTTCATACAAACACGTTGGTTGCGAAGACACTTGACGCCACCTTCGGACAGTACTCGATTAATCTGATCATGGTACTTCAGTCTTGGTCTTCTCCGGTACCTACATCTTTCCACATTCACATTGTATAACTGTTTTGTTAACCTTTCATGTACCATTCTTTCTACATGTCCGAACCAACGGAGTATGCGCTTTCTCATCTTTACACCAACTTTCTTTCAAGCCTAACCTCTCTCTCACTTCGACATTACGTATTTTTTTATACAAAGTGTCATCAGCGGCGTGCACAGGATTATGATACTGAGTATGCGACGGAGTACTCGGCCACAAAAACTTTTTCTTTTATAGATTTCAGCGGCGTGCACATGATTATGACACATTTTATTCATTTACTTACTATTAATTAAAATCATCTAAAACGTACGAACGTTTTATTAAAATATCTGTGAATGGCAAGTAAAGCACTGCTTTTCTGCCTACAAGGAGCGCACGCGCCTGAGTGTCATCCTCTATCAGCCCGTTAGGGATTGATTTAAAAAATAGCCTATGTTTAACCCCAGATCTTAAACTACCTCCATGCCAATTTTCATCAAAATCGGTACAGTGGGTTAACGTATTACATATTTTAATATTTATAATATTGTAGTGTAAATGTTATAGTATATAGTATATTATAATATGAATTTGGAAAATTCTTTCCTTATCTGGGAGTCTAGCAAATGGGCGGTGATGGGATCATCCATTTCTGTATTGACAGCACTGATGAAACGTGATGAATCATATTGCCTATTGAGGTTCCGTTTCACTCTGCCTAATCCGCAAGGGAACAAGAATGAAGTTATATATTTCGATACCAGCAATGAACACTACGCCAACTTGAAAAAGTCAACTTTACAGTACAGACGATTAAAGCTTGATTAAAGAGAAAAATGAGATAACTTTTATAATTTTAAAGCTTTCTTAATGAAATTTTTTGTATTGAGTAGTTGGTTTAGTATTACTTAAAATGGCATTATTACATTTTTTGATTTAATGTTTCTTTAAGATTTAGAGTTAGTTGGCGGAGTGTATTACCAGAATACCTTGTGGAGAGAACAGTCTAAACTACGCCAACTGTAGTTAGCGTAGTGTTTTATGGAAAGCTTGAGTTTTGATGTATTTCGATTAGAGGGATTTTGGAATCAAATAGCATAATTAAGAGTACAGTAGGAAAATTCTAATTAGTATGCTGTCACTTCTTATCTTAAATGAAAATAATAAGACAACATGTCACTAAAGACTGTCATAAGCTAAGACAATTTTGGTGCAATTAGTAATTAGACTTGTGAGTCATTCCATCTAAAATCGTCTAATTAGCAAAGTCGACTCATTTTAGATTTCGGTGTAACTTTGAGAAACTCTTCTCTAGGGTCCCAAAGAACAAAATTTACACGAGTTTGATTTTTACAAGCGCTTGTTTTCGCCTATTAAAATAAAGACTTTTAAAAATCGATATTTTTAAGCCTTAACAACTTTTACTGTGAAATTTTTCTGTTTGAAGCTATCTGCATGATCACGATGGATTTCACAGTGGGAAAGATAGTAGTTTAAGGGTAAATGAAGATAATTGGCTCGGACGAGTCATTTGAATATAAGCAGCGTGCTGAAAATGAGTGTTTTTTAGTCATTTTTCGTGAATTTCAATCAACTCTAGCCTCTTAACTGTTGAGAATTAAAAACTCATGCTCCGTGGGAATTAAGTATACATGTCATAGACAAAATTTAGCCACAAGTTGCCTTGAGCTACCCGCTCTTCATAGAAGAAAACTTTGCTCGAAGTTTTGAAATTTAAAAAAATTCTAATTTTCAGGTTATGAAACGATCGTGTTGACTGCGAGATAAAAATCTGATACTCACAGAATCTATTGTTCTTACCTTCAACTTTAAACGACTACATCATTTGTTTTGTTATTTTCATTTTTAGTGCAGGTGCGAGCCGTTTTTTTCACAGCAAAAATCTAGACGTTTTTACAAATGGATTAAAATTACTTACCATCAGAAACAATTATAAATATGAATAATTTTTCTAGTTTCAATAAAGTTATGGATATTTGGGGTATAAAAGTAAGTGGTAAGTAATTTTAATCCATTTGTAAAAACGACGATTTTTGCTGTAAAAAACCGGCTCGCACATGCACTGAAAATGAAAATAACAAACCAAGTGATGTAGTCGTTTAAAGTTGAAGGTAAGAACAATTAATTTTGTAAGTATCAGATTTTTATCTCGCAGTCAACACGATCGTTTCATAACCTGAAAATTGGATTTTTTTTTAATTTCAAAACTTCGAGCAAAGTTTTCTTCTATGAAGAGCGGGCAGCTCAAGTCAACTTGTGGCTGAATTTTGTCTATGACATGAATACTTAATTCCCGCGGAGCATGAATTTTTAATTCTCAACAGTTACGACGCTAGAGTTGAATGAAATTCACGAAAAATGACTAAAAAACACTCATTTTCAGCATGCTGCTTATATTAAAAGGACTCGTCCGAGCCAATTATCTTCATTTACCCTTAAACTACTATCTTTCCCACTGTGAATTCCATCTTGATCATGCAGATAGCTTCAAACAGAAAAATTTCACAGTAAAAGTTGATAAGGCTTAAAAATATCGATTTTCAAAAGTCTTTATTTAAATAGGGGAAAACAAGCGCTTGTAAAAATCAAACTCGTGTAAATTTTGTTCTTTGGGACCCTAGAAAAGAGTTTCTCAAAGTTACACCAAAATCTAAAATGAGACGGCAACAATTTTATTTTTTTTCAGACGATTTCATATGGAATGACTCTTGTGTAAGCGATCGAACACTCCGCCCGTGCCCTTCGTACATTCGGCTAATCTTAGTTGGTGGGTTATATATCGTGCAAATGCAAAATTAGTATATTTAGTTAGCGTTTTGTATAATTCAAAACTTCCTCATTTTTTCGAAAAAAAAAATATAAAATTTCGTGAGCTTATAAACGATTAAAAAATATTAATATTGGCATTAAAAACGAAAAATGGCCAAAAGTCGACTTGTCGTAGTGTTAATTGCTGGTAACGATTTATTACTTGCGATCCGCCCCGGTTTTGCACGGACAGTAACTACTAATTATCTATAGCCAAATGACGTAATTTTTCCAAAAAGTCAAACAGTTGTTGAACCGACCGCTACTAAGAATCATCCCTCGGGCTAATCTAAAGATTGCCTGAAAATTTCATTCAAATCGTTTCAGTCGTTTTGGAAACTACTCATACATTAACGAAACTAATTTTATATATTCGTATAAGCATTAAGACGTATATCCGGAGTAATCTACTATTCCGAATGGGTGGGAATTTCCGTGCTTTCAAGCGATTTTACGTACTACTGGAAGCAGAATTAAGTAGGCCATTTTCATAGGTCCTCAAATACCTAAATTACCATACAGGCTTAACCTGATAGTAAACGTCTCATTTCTTAGCAGTTTTTTGCTTTTTGCTTTATCTTTACGCTCTCTCCTGCTGTCAAGGGAGGGAAACTGGATGTATTTCCTACTCCTCCTATACTCTTCTGATTAAATTCGATGCGGGTTCTAAGACAGCTTAGCTTTTCCCCAGGGCACCCTGAGCTCGCAACTCAGTGGTTATCAGGAAGGTTGGAGCTTTTGATTCTGGCTTACAGAAGGTACAGTGGTGGGAACGAGAGGTGGGCTCATTGCCCTTATAAAACATATCTAAAGATCTAAAACACTGTCTTCTGGAAAAATAATTGATACATATTCTTCACAATAAATTCTTATAATAAAGCAGCTAAAAGAACATTTATCACACGTATTATTCCACCGAAAAGCCCGATAATACGCCACTAATTCCGTATATTTGAATGTCTCCCACGCAAAGCTTGTGTTTATTTTAGAAGCGATGAATTCCAAGGCGCAGTGCCGTCGTTTACCAATATTTACTACTCGGAACGTTTGATCGAAAATAAAGTTGATTTTTTTAGATTTAACGCGTTTTATGTCTTTCATAACTATGATGGTTTATTTAAAATATGATGAAAATGTAAAATTAATACTGGTGCAGGAAAGAAGCAGTGGAAGGTCGAACGACTTGCGAAAGTGGTGATATTATGGTTTGCGCGTGTTTTTCCCCTTGTTGGTCCGGGCTTCTTTGAAGAATAGACTAACTGCCGTTCAGCCAGGCAAGTCGTAAAAGGCTACCTATTGGCTATACGTGTCACAACAATCGTGACTACTAGGTAGAGTTTCGCAACGTCTCGCCCGGGTTCGGTAACACCGCCTTACCTATTCCTACTGCAGTAGCGTCAGTGCTAGTCACTGTCGTGTTTCGGTTTGTGGGTAAGGTAGCCGGTAAACTTATGCATGTGGCTATGCGCGTCACTACCATCGTAACTACTAAGTGGTAGAGTTCTGCATCGGCTCGACTGGGTCTGGTACCACCGCCTTACTTATTCCTGCCGCAATAGCTTCAGTGCTAGTCACCGTCGTGTTCCGGTTTGGAGGGTAAGGTAGCCGGTAAACTTATGCATGTGGCATTTTAGATCTCGCCACAAGATAGCATCGCACCATTACATCTTTGAAGTCCGTAGGCGATGTTTGATTCTTTTTACATCAGGAAACCCATCTGCTTGTTTGCTATCTTATTATGGTATAAAAAACAGAATAAATGGTAGATGAAAGTTTAACAAAACAAATATACAATGCGAATGTTAAAAAATGTACCAGGTAAGATGACGACACGATGGTGCCAAGTTTTCGAAACCGGTGTATTTGCATAAAGAGAGTAATTAATGTGGAGAATGCAAGACAAAATAAATCTGCAAGAGTCTTGAGATATGGCACTCGGCTCTTATTGCCTACCCCGTTAGGGTATCTGGCGTAAAAATATGTATGTATGTATATTTTTATGTATGTACGTATAACATTATAAAATTAATTTAAAAGTTTTTTTGACGACCTATTTACCTTACCTATTTATTTCCTTTTATTTCTAGTCAATTCTTGTGGTTATATTCAATTGGCAAAAAATTGTATGTAGAGGAGTCAAAGATATAACGTTGTCTCTTTTACATAGTGGTTAGCCTAATCGAATAAAATCATAATGTTTCGACTTCTGTTTTCGAGTGAGCAAAAAGTTATTGCAGTTTTTCGATCGTTCGATTGTTGGTAGAAAAGCAGCATCTATTACTTTAAAAGAACCAACAAAAACAAGATATGAAACCTTTATTGCAACCCAAACCTTTTTTGTTAGTTAGAAATATCTGGTTTATCTCAAAAGCATTTGGCGTGTGCTAGCATACACTGACGTCTTGCAATATTTTGGCAAGTTGTTAAATCTATCATATCCGTTGTATCATAGCTCCAATGCCAATGGATGTCATCGAATATATTGTTTAAAATTATTTATGTCTACTAAGTTTCGCGTGACTGTTATTACTTTTCACAAGGAATGTCTATAGTATAGACAAGTAAATTTCTATAATAAATTGAAACATATTTTTAAAAACAAGCAGATGTTTCTCTTGATGAAGTCAACTATCACCTATAGATATCAGAGATGGGTAGTGTCACATGCATAAATTAACTACCTTGCCCTTTACCAGAACACGACAGTGAAGCACTAACGCTATTGCAACAGGAACCGGTAAGGCGGTGGTACTAGACCCGGACGAGACGTGGAACTCTTCCACCCAATAGTCGCGATTGTAGGAGACCATTCAAGTATTACGTAAGCACTAAAGGGGGACTAGGGGGTCTTCTTATTGCTTATTTTTGATGACAAGGGGGATGGGTCTAGATGGTGATTACGTCAGCGAAATTAATTTTTATTACCTTTTTTTATATCATAAGATAGCAAGGAGATGGGTCTCCTGATGGAAAGAGTCAACCATCGCCTATAGACACCAAAGATGTTAATGGTGCGTTGCCATCTAGTGGCGAGGTCTAAAATGCCACATGCATAAGTTTACCGCCTACCTTACCTTCTAAACCGGAACACGACGGTGACTCGCACTGACGCTATTGCGGCAGGAATAAGTAAGGCGGTGGTACCAGACCCAGTCGAGCCAATGCAGAAGTCTACCACCTAGTTATAGTCACGATGGAAGTGACGCGCACAACCACTCAGTCGCCTTTTACGAACTGCTTGGCAGAACGGCAGTTGGCCTATTCTTCAAAGGAGCCCGGGACCAATACGGGAAAAAACTTTCTTTATTTTCGAGTTTTCTACAAATTTACTACTTGCTACATTAAAATGCTTGCGTTAAACTCTTTTATCTTACCTGCCTAACCCTATTACTTACATTGAAACTTAAAATCTTATGAATAAATCACAAAACTGAGGAACAGATTAAAAATAAATTTACAAATGTTTACGTAAGCAAGGGGGTAAGTGATTTGCTTACTTTTGCTGACATGGGGGGGAGTCCAAAATCTGCTTACGTAATGCTTGAACGGCCCCTAGTGACGCATGATTCGCCAAATTAGTTCGTTGGCAGAATGGCAGATGGTGTATTCTTCAAAGGAAGCTCGAATAAACAAGTAGGAACTACAGCCTAATCTACCACCATATCGCGTTTTCCTCTGTCCTAGGTACGTACGTCGTATTTTTTTACATTATGAACTACACGCTTATTGAGACAATATTAATTACATCAAACTAAATATCACAACAATCCCTAAAAATTTTCCAGACTTACCAAAAGACACACTATTATAACATAACAGTTTATATTATTTACTAAAATTTAAGTGAAATCGATAATTTCGAAAACAATGTATAAATTATAAATTGTCAGAAAGCTAATAAATATAATGCTTTACATAGTTACGTCAAACCTAGAATATTTATGAGCGTCCCAAATCCCAAATCCAATTTCGAATTTCTCGTGATGAATTGCGTTGTGATAATAATCTGCGGCTAAATTCAAACAGTAATCCAGCTATCTGACACTTTGCCAACAAACTTTGTATGCCTTCTAATTATTATTCGATCCGTCTTCATCAATAGGTTCTCTTTTGTGTTTGTTATAAGTTAAACAGTTCCTTTTAATAATAACCAAATTTAATTATCTTTTACATGTTTATTTTTATTTCCAAATTTCCTTTGTAGAGAATTTTTCATCGTGTATACAAAATAACATTAATTTGCAATGGTATATTTCTCTCTCGAATTTGTTTCTTCATTTTAAAATGCGGTCTCAATAGTAATGAACTTACAAGGCTTTATAAATTCTTATTTATTTATTTATTTAATACTTTATTGTACATATAGAGGCAAAATTGCATTTTATTTCTTGAAAACTCCACAAAAGACGAGCTTATTCTGGAAGAGATTTCTTCCAGCAAACCCAAAACAGTGACTTTCTCACTGTGACATGAAAGAAATGTAGAACACACATGTAGAGATTATTAATTTAGAAAATATATATACAATAGGTATAAAATAAAAAACTTATTTTCTATTACTTAATCCTAATAAGATGCTCTATCTTTTATCTGCATAAAGTTATTGTGAAACAAATTTCTTTGTAACTAAATTGGAAAACGGACGTACATATTTCAAAATGCAGCACACCAGAACATCTCAAGCTATGAACTTCCACAACAAATCTATTCTCCAGGGACGATTTACCTGACTACTTCATCTATGGATCCAATTTTTGATCGCAGTATTTTCGATTGAATAAGACTCAATAACCTTCAAGAAAAGTACTTACTCAAATTTAAAAACCAGCAACGCAACTACAAGAATTCTGGTGGTAACGATGACCATTCGGGCGATGGTGATCACCTTTATAAGAGCCACGTGTCCATTTGCAGTAAAACACCGACCCTCCTATATAAAATATGCTTGATACTCAATTAAAATCTTAGAATGTTTCACATAATGAAATACGATAGGAAGTATGAAGTATCTTGCAATACGTGTGAAACATCTATTATTTTGGTTACGTTGTAAGATGTATTGGTACATATGAGCGCATTCACCACATTGTAGAAGGTAATGCAACGTTTTATAGCATCTAACTGTCGTCACGAACGTAAAAGTCTTATGTTCGTGCAAATAAACTGTTATTTATTTTTATCAGTGCGCAGTGTGAAATGTGACGGGTAATCTGATAAATGAACGACACAAAAAAACTCCGTGTGCACTCTACAGTTCGACTTAATTGCTTATTCATTCTTAGCGTTGGCTACTTTTGCAGACTACATGATAAAATACACATGTTAACATGCAAATGTTAATTTTTTTTTATAATCCAGAGCAAACGTTAGTCAATAATGTTAATAGAGTTTTTAATTAAAATTAGGATGACAATCAGCGCGAAGGAAGGAAAATAAAAACAATCAAATTAAAACTAAAGAATCCGTTGATTTAGCAAGAATGAAACAGATGAATCCAAGCACACACGCAGTTAAAATATAAAATAACAAAGAGAAACGTAGAGCGTTGGGTAACAAAAGAACAGTGAATGCTCGTTGCATTTTCCAACATAAAATGCAAGTATATTTTTACCGAACTCTTTCATTTTGTATGACTCGTGTCGGAATGCTACATATTATTTTAAATTCCTTTTTGTCCTAGTTACTTTGTAGTTTCCGTGTGGTTAGCACTTGGCTGTAGAAGTTATTGGTTTGAAATGTCTAATCCACAATTTTTTATTTAGTTAAAGTTATAAAAATTGAGACTTTAGACACTCTGTGCTAAATTTAGCTAACAATAAATGAGATAATTGTCATAATAATTTTAAGTACCTATACAAAACAGTGTACTTCTTCATCTTGACGTCGCGTACGTGAGTTACAATATTCTCTCCTTGCGCGTTGCAAATTTTAGAAAGCAATCTCATGTTTTATTCTTTTTTGCTTTCTCGCATAACTTGTACAACGCACAGAAGATTTACTAATAATATCAAATAAAAAATATCAAATAAACCAATAAAAAAACTTTAGAGAAACCAAAAGTTCAAAAATATTTTTTAAAACAAAAAAACAAGTTTAAATTCAAATTGTTACGAAAATAATTGTCTAGAATACTAGGGGAGTAGGAAATGGTAACCGGTTTTAAATGAAGCTTAAGTTCGTGGCGGGAATAATTTCCTCGAGCGCAGCCAGCGGGCGACAACGAATAGAATAAAGTTTCGTGCCGCGTTAATTGCCACCAGGGTCCGAGTTCCGACGAAACGCCAAGCACGTCTATAATGAGACGGCTTCTTTAATGAAAATACCGTGTGCATGTTTCACAACTCAAGAGACGATTCAAGTGGATATTTAATCAACGTAACTCAATCTCTTGATTGTGGAACTATTGAATATCCAGCATCAAGTAATTTTCAACAAATTACTTTAGACTCCGGAGTATAATACTTTTTAATTACACTTTCAATTTTTAAATCTCACGAGAAGCGCTAAATTAAATCGTTAAAATGGGTCGCGCCCTGGGAGATATTTCTAACTATAACGTCTAGCTTTGTAAATCAAATTATAAATGAAGATAAACGTATTTTCTTATAGTTCCATATAATTTTAATGGCGCCGATGGGGGTCACCACTTATCTCGCCAACCAACAAAACCAGTAAATCGTGGTGAACCAGAAAACTATAGACGTTCGGTAAACACTGCCAAAACCGCAAGGAAACCGATGTAATGATACTTTTCAATGAACCTAATTATTTAAAATTATTATTTCTACCTAGACTATTCGATGACATGTATACAGTAGGCATAGGTATTATGTTTGGCTGATGGCCGCGAGATGCAAGCTTTCATTTTTTTGTTTTTCATTTACATACAAGCAGTATCCCGCCGTTTGTTGGTGATTTTTTTATAAACATTATAAAATACGAATAATTAACATGACTTATTCCTCAAATTTGAATGACAAGTTCTTTTGCTGTGTGGGGGAGTGCTTAATACCTACTATGCTATAGAGCGACTTGTTATTAATTTTAAAATATTTTTAGTTCATGTTGGTATTGAACCTGGGACCCCATGATCTAAGCCTAATAGGTTAATCAGAGTGCTAAGTGGGAGTTTTTCTTTTCGCATTCGATCGTGAGCGCGTTTGGAGTTTACTAGGAATTTTTATATGATTTGTACAGCGCTACCTAGTGGTAAACGTGAGAAACCAGTTTACCACTAGGTGGCGCTGTACAAATCACATACAAATTCCTAGTAAACTCGAAACGCGCTCACGATCGAATGCGAAAAGAAAAACTCACACTTAGCACTCAGAGGCGGATCCAGAAAAGGGAGGAAGTATAAAGGATCTCTCCTCTCTCAAGTCTCCCGCCCAAATCATCTAGGTTCATTCATTTTATTACCTATCCTAAGCTATAATGTCCTAAATCCTAATATGTACCTACATACGTGTATTGACTAGGCATGGAAATTATTGTTAAATTAGGTTAACTGGTATGTTGTTAAAATTAATTAATATTTAACAGTTATTTATTTATGTTATATCAGTAGTAGCCTATATATTACAATATGTATTAGAAGCAGCAAAAACGCAAAGCCGTCGAGTTAGCGACCCAAAAAAAAGGTCATCTGGAGTAGTTTAACAGTTATTCTTATAATAAATCAAGGTAGCTCAAACATTTTTATTAACATTATTGTTCTATATGAAGTTATTGGTAATTTTAAACAGTATTTGCTAATATAAATAACAGTTGTTAATTGTTAAAAAAATTTAGTACGAAATTTAATATTGTTACGAATAATCTAGAAGCGTGTGGAGTTGGAGCGCGCGCGCGGTAATTATCTAGAAATAAAAGAAAGAGATAGCTACTCCTATTGACAAACAAATAGTTGACCTGGGCTATGCCATAATGGACTTTGTGGGGTATGGCATAAGGTTGAAAGTAGCGTGTACTAGGATTTATGACTCATAACATGTTTACGATAAGAAGTGTTGTGCTCGCGTTTGATTCCCTATAAGGACAAACATATGAATACACAACTTTGTATTTCTGGGTTTGGGTGTTTATTATGTATGTTACAGTATTTATACATGTATTTCTATGTATTAGTATCGTTGACTAACATCGATAGCACAATTCATACAAGAGATTCTCGTTCGAATGCGAGTCGGACAATTTATTCAAAATAAATTTTTCAGTTATTAACTGCCCTCAACAAAAGAGGTTATCAGTTTGACATGTATGTGTGTGATATTGTTGAAATTGGATAATATTTGTGCTAGATGATTTATTTAGGCATCCTAAATCCAAAAAGGCATCCTAAAGACACATAATTATATCTATCTATGTTCATAAGTTTGGATGTATGGATGTTTGTTACTCAATCACGCAAAAACTACTGAATGGATTTGAATGAAATTTGGCACACAGGTAGATGATGACCTGGTATAGCACATAGGCTACTTTTTATCCCGAAAACATTAGCTGATCCCGCGGGATTCGCCAAAAGCTTTTATAATGCAGCGGGCTGCACGCTGCAAGTAGTAATACATACATGGTCGATTTGTTGATGTTAATGATGTCTTATTACTGTTCGTTAGTCACGCTAAAACTCGAGAACGGCTGCACCGATTTGGCTAATTTTGGTTTTGAATAATCGTTGAAGTCTAGAGAAGGTTTAAAGGTGAGAAAATATAGAAAAAAAATAAGAGTAGTTAAAAAGCCAGAACAACATTTGCCGGGTCAGCTTAGTCTATATATATAAAAATCAATTGCTGTTCGTTAGTCTCGCTAAAACTCGAGAACGGCTGGAGCGATTTGGCTAATTTTGGTTTTAAAATATTCATGGGGGTTCAGCAGGCCTACTCTTGAAAACAATATAAATCTTTAAACAATATTGATAAAAACAATAAGTTTTTAATATGTCCAAAAACGATACACTTGAAATCAACATTGCCCACATTGTTTCAGTATAGTAACGACCTAATTATTGGAAATAGATGTCATCGTTACACGTCAAGCTAGTGTTACAAGTGGAAATTTTAAGTACCGTTTTAAACAAAATAACGAATAAAAGCAATAATGAGTAAGCTCTAAAAAAATTCGGAATCCGTGTCGCCGAATCCAATAATTGAATATAGTTGTCCAGAGTATGAAATACTTCAAAATTCATTAAATATTCATTTAAAATTGAAATCGGTTTTCAAGAGTAGCTCTACAGGTTAGGTTTAAAAGGTGAAAAAATGTAGAAAAAAAAGGAAAAGTAGACACAAAGCTGGCAGAACAACGTTTGTCGGGTCAGCTAGTTATATATAAAAAAAACCTTTGAGAAATCGGTTGAAAATACAAAAATCGATATCGTAACATCAGAGTGCAAGACGCATCCATTTTACGCATTTATACGTTTTGTTTCAATTAACACCTTTCCTTTACGTATTCTATAAATTAACTACCATTTATATTTTCAATTAAGAGTATTGAAAAACTTGAACACGCTACATCTGGCTGTCTGAATAATAACACAATGTATCCGGTGTTTTTGTCAGTCCATTACAGTTTCACGCGATGTAACGTGTGAAAATATTATTGCGTCTCGAATTAATTATAACGTTGATCATTATTTAATATACGGTGTGTAAAGAAAACCCTGTCCGATCGTCAAAGGCATACAAACATATTTGTGTCATAATTTTATAGATATTGATACATAAATGTTTAAAATATATAGTTTCATTTAAGGGGAAGTTGCTCAATTAGTACTAAAGCGAGGCATTTTAAAAAACGATATTTTTCTTATTTTAACAAAAATAATTATTTAATTTTTTTTGATAATGTCATTGACCTACCTATATATCACTTTCGGATCGGACAGGCTTTTCTTTACACCTTGTATAATATTATAAAGTTGTAGAGTTTGTTTGTTTGGTTGAACGCGCTAATCTCTGAATGTACCAGTCAGATTTAAGAAAATCTTTTTGTGTATGATAGCCAAATTCACAAGTAAGGCTATAGGGTAGTTTTTTACCCGACTGCAAAGTAAGTAATATTTTTGGTCACCCGAACGAAGTCGCGGGGAAAGGCTAGTTATTAATAACACATTAAAAAATAAATAAATATTTTCTAGTCATCCTTGTAGTATGAGGCAGTAGCGGTAACCGCAGCACCCATGACAAGCTAACAGTCTATGCTAACAGTATTGTCAGTTTGTCACATACTTTTGACTATATGTTTAGTATATCATTGGTCACATGATACGAAATTACGAATAAGATCATCATTAACGGTCATCATCTACATGTGTGTCAAATTTCAACATCAACATCAACAAATCATTAACATCAACATGAATTTCATTCAAATCCGTTTAGTAGTTTTCGCGTGAGTAAAAAACTTAATATACACTAGCGACCCGTCCAAGCTTCGCACGAGTGCAATGTAAGCGTACAAAAATATGGTTTTATGATAAATCTTTGAAATTCCCGGATTTTTTCTACTATAATATGCATGTATCATACACATTTTTAAAATATATGAACGAACATATAACCGAAGCGACTTTGTTTTGTACTATGTATAATAATAAAGATACCAATTTCGATTCAAGTGGTTATATCTATATAATTTTATAGCCTCGTTTTATCATTCATAACGTAGGTCAAAGATTCTAGGTTATTAGTATAATTACGACTTCTTTAACATAACTAAAAGTTAATAACTAGGTAATTATTTTATTGCATCATATTTTAACATTTGTAATTAGTAAAATAATTAAAATGTGGTAAACATATCCACCCTTTAAGGACGAATATGACTTTTGTAACATTACTAAAAGTTAGTACCTAATTATTTTGTTGCATCATATTTTACCATTTGTAATTAGTAAAATAATTAAAATGTAAATGTAATATATTCACCCTAATAAGGGGTATAAGGATGAGGTAATGCGGGACCCGACCGATCTATTCCAAAATGCGTATTTACTACTCATTTGAGTTATATATTACATAAGAAATTCAAAAAGAATATAGTTTTATCTGCAACGTTTAATAGCTTCGCAGCTTGCTTTAGCAATCTTTATTGACGTCGGAAATTCCATATTTGTAGCATCTTAACGACTATCATATTAACGCAAGTTGCGGGTCTTTACTCAGTATTTAATTCCATATTTAATTATATTTTACGTTACGATGCATAATTTGAGCGTTAAAATAATTAAAATGCAGTAAACACACGCACTCTATGAAGAGAAGGCAGTGTGGGAGCGGATTGATTCGTCAAAAATACATATTCACTAGCCTTTTGACTTCCATACTTCCGTTTGTAATTTTTTATCTGCGTCATCTGCCTCGTTTTAACATTCTTTATTAACGTAGACAATTTAAGATTTGTAACATCATAACGACTATTATTAATGTGAGCTGCAGATAAATACTAGTATTTAATCCCATATTTTAATGTTTTATATTTTACCACTTAGAGTATTTAAATAGAATTAAAATGCAGTAAACATATGCACTCTATAAGGATAAGGCAATGTGAGAGCGGACTGTTCAAAAATACATATTCAATACACATTTCAGTTCTATACTTCATACAAATTTTGAAACGCATACATTTTTTTATCTACATCATTTTATAGCCTCGTTTTAACATTCTTTACTAACGTAGATAATTTGAGATTTGTAACATCATAACGACTACCTATTATTTTAACGTGAGCTGCAGGTACAGTACCCGGCGATAAATATTGCACATCGACCTTTGGAAAGAGACAATCGGATAATTTCGGCTTCGTAGAGCGTTATCTCTGTCGCACAAAATACAAACAGTCCGGTACCTATTAGGAGCTGTTAAAACAAGTATGATTTGCTTCTTTTGATATTTTTATTCTTTGTATAAAATACACTAATTTTTCTATAAGTGATGGCTTTAGGTTGGGGTAAAATAAAATAAAAAAACATTTTTACATTATGTTTACGTATTTAATTATTTTGGAACATTACAGCTTTAGTGTACATAATAAACACCATTATACCTATTGCTAAAATGAGACATTGCAATAAAAATAATAATAATTCTAATTCTCAATTACTTCCATTTCACTATCTGTGCTCTCAAAGAGGTCAATATCACTGTCACTATCAGCCGTATTTATTACTAATCTATCAGTGTAATTGTCTAAACTGTGTTGAATGCTTCTATATTCATTCTCACATTTGATTGCATGATCGCAAACCTTTTTCCACTCTTCAGCGCCGATCATGTTTACTTTTTCAGTCAATAATGTTTTTACTGTAGTTAAGTTCATACCCACATTTCTAGAGGCTACATAGCCTTTCAGTTGAGACCATATATTTTCAATTGGATTAAAATCCGGATGATATGGTGGCAATCGCAACACAGTGTGCCCATGTTCGGCAAGTATTTTGTCCACAGAAAACTCTGTATACCTCTCCTTGTGCTGACATATAATAGCGTAAATCTGGGTTTTTGTTAATTTTGGATCAACTGGAATTTCATGTCTGTTTAACCAGTTGATCATTTCCCGTTTAATGGTGTTTGAGTTGGGGGGTCTCTCAACATACTTGTTGTGATAGGGTGCGTTGTCGATAACTAGAACAGAATCACTGGGTATATTTGGGATTAATTGGTTAACCAGCCATTTCTCATAGTTATCGTTATTCATTTCATTGTGATAGTCACCTGTAGTGTCCGTGGATTTATACGTTAAAAAAGCACCGGGTACAAAGGGTTGCGATTGCCACCATATCATCCGGATTTTAATCCAATTGAAAATATATGGTCTCAACTGAAAGGCTATGTAGCCTCTAGAAATGTGGGTATGAACTTAACTACAGTAAAAACATTATTGACTGAAAAAGTAAACATGATCGGCGCTGAAGAGTGGAAAAAGGTTTGCGATCATGCAATCAAATGTGAGAATGAATATAGAAGCATTCAACATAGTTTAGACAATTACACTGATAGATTAGTAATAAATACGGCTGATAGTGACAGTGATATTGACCTCTTTGAGAGCACAGATAGTGAAATGGAAGTAATTGAGAATTAGAATTATTATTATTTTTATTGCAATGTCTCATTTTAGCAATAGGTATAATGGTGTTTATTATGTACACTAAAGCTGTAATGTTCCAAAATAATTAAATACGTAAACATAATGTAAAAATGTTTTTTTATTTTATTTTACCCCAACCTAAAGCCATCACTTATAGAAAAATTAGTGTATTTTATACAAAGAATAAAAATATCAAAAGAAGCAAATCATACTTGTTTTAACAGCTCCTAATAGGTACCGGACTGTTTGTATTTTGTGCGACAGAGATAACGCTCTACGAAGCCGAAATTAGCCGATTGTCTCTTTCCAAAGGTCGATGTGCAATATTTATCGCCGGGTACTGTAAAGCCTAGTATTTAATTGCATATTTTAATGTATTATGTTTTACCACTTATAATTAGAATAATAAAATATATAATTAAAATGCAATAAACAAATGCACTCTATAAGGATAAGGCAATGTGAGAGCGGACTGAATCGTTCAAAAACACATACATATTCACTACATATTGTAACGTACTCGGGTTCGCAATTGTAAGAAAACACCACTTATATTAAATCCGTGTATTTACACAACACAACACAACGTAATACTAAAATACACTTTACATCCTAGTCACTCGCTGTACTATCACTGAACTTAGAACACTACACAATAAAACACTTCTCGCTTCGCACTGATCACTTGATGTATCGCCCTCGATCGCTTGATAAAAACTGCCTTGTGTTTGTCAACATCTCTGTATTTATAGGCAGGGGAAAGTCCTAGCTGGATCCAGAAAAATCTAAATGTATTGGGAAACAATGAATCACTTCTTATCGTAAACATGTTATGAGTCATAAATCCTAGTACACGCTACTTTCAACCTTATGCCATATCCCACAAAGTCCATTATGGCATAGCCCCGGTCAACTATTTGTTTGTCAATAGGAGTAGCTATCTCTTTCTTTTATTTCTAGATAATTAGCGCGCGCGCTCCAACTCTACACGCTTCTAGATTATTCGTAACAATATTTTAGTTCCATACTTTATACGAATTTTGCAACGCATAAGTTTTTTATCTGCATCAGTTTATTGACTCGTTTTAACAGTCTTTATTAACTTCGAAAATTGCAGATTTGTAGCATCATTACCACTGTTATTTTAACATTTATTGTGTGTTATAAAACTCGCGAGTCTCGAGTATCGCGGTCAAGTGATATACCTGAATACTTGGTGTATTTAAAGAACTGTATAGCGCTAATAAAAACGAGTAGGTGCTTGTAAAAGGTTTTTGTTATGATTGTTTGTTATAAGATACTCGTACGATATTATTGTTTGTATTTATTGTGTGTAAAAACAAAACGTGTTGAACTGGAGAATTTTGAGTCATTAGAAGTTGTTTAAAAAAGTTTCAGAAATTCGAAAATTGTGGTTTTGCTCGTATCATTGTTTTTCTATCTCTTGGGAATCTGGACTTTTTTTTAAATGAAACTCCTATTGTCCTTTTCTGTTACCCTATTAACGTATATGCAAAATTTCATAATTATGGTATTACCTACCAGCTGTTGCCAGCGACTTCGTCCGCGCGGAGTTCGTTTACTCCTCACTGCCCCTCGCCCGTAGGTGATAGCGTGATAATATATAGCCTATATGTTGACCCGACCTATTAGTAATATTCATACAAAATTTGAAGTAAATCCATGCAGTACTTTTTGAGTTTACCCCGGACATACATACAGACAAACAGACAAAAATTCTAAAATCTATATTTTTGGCTTCGATATAGATTGTAGATCACGCCCCAAGTATTCTTTTAAAGAAATATTCAATGTACATTTTTGCTTTTCCTACGATTTTATTATATGTATAGATTTATTCTGTAATGTAATACTCGTAGTGTGTATGTAAGCATTCTTCAATTCCATATCATGTAATTCATACGAATACACATACAAAAAATTTGTATTAAAAATTAAGAAATTCTTCAAATTAATTAAAAAAATTATGTCAACCCTGTCCAACTTAAGTTAGACCATATCGCACAATATTTATACACAACTATTATAAAAGTCAGTTGAGTAATTCAGAAATTATAGTGTTTTAAGAGAGTTTAAAGTTCTTGGGTTAATTTCGTCAGTTACCTGTAAATAATTTATTGTAAAGTGTTATAAAAATCTTTATATGATTCAGCATAACCGATTCTGATATTAAGATAAAAAGATCTTTGACAGCTGCTTAAAAATGTTCGTGGCATATGTTGTGAAAATATTTATAAAGATATTCCCTACCATTGTGACATCGTGATTCGCGAATCATTGTAATACTTTTCCCTTGTCAGTTGAACGAGAGAAATTGATTAAGTGACTTGTACACATATTTATTTTTTATTAACTTCTCGTCTGATAACATCAGAAACACCAATTATGAAGGTATTAAATTCTTGGAAGACGATATATATATTTATGCGAAACAAAATTTAAAAATAACATTACCTTTTAGTTTATACTCGTATTATAAGTTTGCCTGTGAAATTTGCAAAGATATTAATGGTGCGTTGTTAAGCAAATAGAAGAGATGTAAAACGAAACACGACAGAGACAAGCATTAACGATGTAATACAGAGGTGCAGTTAGTAGGGAGTTTTTATGACTGTTGACATAAAAAATACTATATTATTTTTTGAAGATCCTATAATGTTTCAATCATTATGTTTTAGTTATTATTTTTTAAACTTTATTTCAATAAATACCTACCTATAACCTTCGCGTTAATCCGGGCCACTTTTAATGAATAAACCATCTGCCTTCTTACTGGGCATTTCGTAAAAGGCAAAAGATTGGCCTACCAATGGGATTGTCAGGAGGTAACACATGGGTTACTTTTCATCCTGAAGTATACGTTGTACCGTGTGATTTATCACCAACTTCAATTACCAGCGAGCTGCAGGGAGCAGATTTGTATTAATAAACTAGACGTTTCACGCGATGTAACCTGTTTGGGTCCTGATCCGGCGCGAAAATTGGCATTAAATATAGCCAATGTTACTTTGCTTCTGAACAATGTAATTTTCGACAGATAAAATGTCGGTTTAATAGTTCCAGAGATTATTCCCTACGCTCAAATTCACAAACTTACACATTTTGCATAATAATTTTCTTACCATAAATATTTGTAGTTTCACTTATATAATTTTCATTTATATCACAAACACTTAAATTTAAATATCTTATTCATCCAGTTTCGCTTAAAAGAACATCATTACGGCTTCTAGTTTACATTATATTATTATTTTAAAATTTTAAAAACACAATTACTGTGGACACAGCCTGTATTTTCATCAAGTGCTGACGATGGAAAGTATAAATTATACTTTTCATCTTTGTAATCTAATATTATATAGATTTTAACGTTTTGGTTTTTTTAAAAAAATTATTAACTGCGTTGTTACAGTGTAGAATTAAAGTAAATAAAACTTGTTATAAATAATTACCATCTACAGACAAGCTCAATCATATAATTGGTGGTTGATTTAAAACATAACATTATTATAATTATAAGGAACATCAATCAATATTATCGATCAATCTCCAATCATGTCTCATGTATAGTCAATTAACAAGTACATGTTAATGCAGAACTTGATAATCGTGTCAAAGAACCAACTGTAATCTTAGACTCGTTTTCCAACATATCTCGCTACTTTATGACGCTGAAATAATAACTACAAATATGTACTTTTTCGGTTATTTTTTTAAATATATACGATAGCTAATGTCTCTCATGCAACCAAATGTCTCTCCTTATAAAAAGAGATAACCTTCGCTTATATTCACAAAGCATGTATACTCGTACATTTTTTAGTATGGTTTTTTTATCGATAAAAATAAAAATAAAAAACTACATAATTATCTTAACACCTTCATTTTATTTACAATGATTTATAAAAACATATAATAATAATAGAATAGCAAACTACAATAATAATAACAGTCGTCACGTAGACTATATATACATAAGTCATTGTATAGCCACCATACATACATAAAAACTTACGCTTTTTAAAAGTTAAGGACGTTTTTTGGCAGCTAGGGTTCCTCCGCAAAGCCTCATAAGGAACTTCTTTCCAGAATAAAAAAATATCGTACTTTAAAGTGCTTCAGAGTGCAAAGTGTGAGTTTTTCTTTTCGCATTCGATTGTGAGCGCGTTTCGAGTTTACTAGGAATTTATATGTGATTTGTACAGCGCCACCTAGTGGTAATTTGGTTTCTCACGTTTACCACTAGGTGGCGCTGTACAAATCACATACAAATTCCTAGTAAACTCCAAATGCGCTCACGATCGAATGCGAAAAGAAAAACTCACACTTAGCACTCAGTTTAGACCTTGTCCAAAAGGGGCGCATTCGCCACGAAACGTTTCGCGCGAAATCGTTCGCGCGTTAGCGAGATACTAGGCGCCAATACATCGCGTCCACAAGCAACGCGCGAATTCAAAATACGCGCGTAAGTTGCATGCACTACGCCAGACCCTCGACTCGCGCGTCATTCGCGCGTATTGCGCGTGCGTCGAGGTACTAGAGTAGAGACGCCTTGTTGAGTCCAGTTAACGCGCGATTCGCGAACTCCAGGTCGAGTGGACGTGGACGATTAAAATTCGTCCCCAAATGATTGGGCGTTAGTACGCTCCTTCTGGACGCAAATGTCGCGCGAGAAAATCGTGGCGAATTCGCCCCTTTTGGACAAGGCCTTAGTAGTAAATTTGCGGTACTTCTCCTTAATCATTAAATATTTTCAAAATCTAGGTATCAATATCCATAAAATAATTATACATATAGTATGGTATTGTATTGTATTTAGCTACCAAATAATGACTGACGATCGGACAGGGTTACTTTTACACACTGTGGTATACATACGTTCTCTATGGTGGTATAGTTACTATTGTAACTAATGATGAGGTTTTATTTGCCTACAATTTTTAATGAGGTTTAATTAAATTAACAAGACGAATGATAAAAATAGTCATAATTAGCTAAAACTAACCGAAATTTCATTGAAATACCTACAACTTGTTTGTGTCAATCGATTTTCCAAAAAAGGTGAAAAATCTCAGGTTGCCTGTTTGTTTTATATTTGTTACGTCAGAACTCCAAAAGTTTTTACAAGAAGAAAGTTTTATAAAGTACTGTCTGTGACTTCGTCCGCGTGGAATAATTTCTTAAATTAAAGTCCCGGGGATTCACCCGTATAATTCCCGTTACCGTGGGATTTCCGGAATAAAACTACTCTATGTCCTTTCTCAGGTTTCAAACTATCTTTGAACCAAATTTTATCCAAATCGGTTCAGTGGTTCAGGCGTGAAAAAGAGACAGACAGACAGTCAGAATTACTTTCACATTTATAATATTAGTTCTATGTCCTTTCTCAGGTTTCAAACTATCTTTGAACCAAATTTTATCTAAATCGGTTCAGTGGTTCAGGCGCGAAAAAGAGACAGACAGACAGTCAGAATTACTTTCACATTTATAATATTAGTATGGATTTTTTAATACAATAAGGATGACGACAAAGTTTTTTAGTCCCTCAAGTAGATTATTGAAAATACACATAATATTTGTTAGCTGATAACACTTGTAATGTTTCACAATTTATTGTGAAACAGTACAAGTGTTATCAGCTAACAAATATTATGTTAAAATGTAGTTTCACCGAGTGTCAACGATAAAAAGTGTAGAAAATACACATATTTTTGGAACTTGGCTGGAACATTTACAATTAAATGTGACGTAGCGCGTCCCCACCCAAAACGTATATAATCGTTATATCTCAGCCATTTTTCAAACCATAAAATACGTAATGTACGTAAAATAAAAACAAAAAATTATTTTCAAATGTCAAAAGTAGTCAAGAAAAATGAATTCATTTTAAAAATATGTCCCCCGTGTTCTTCGAACTCCTTTGAAGGATATGCCAACTACCGTTCTACCAGGCAAGTTATAAAAGGCTATACGAGTCACTACCATCGTGGCTACAAGGTGGTATAACTCTACCACCTAGTAGCCACGATGGTAGTGACTCGTATAGCCAATCGGTCGCCTTTTACGACCTGTCTGGCAGAACGGCAGTTGGCCTATTCTTCAAAGGAGCTCGGAACCAACACAAGGAAAAAAATGCAAAAATATGTCGGGTTTTTGGCTCTCCTCCATAATGGGATTTTAAGGTATTCTATATTCTATATAGGTATGTTTGCCGAGAGGTTTGTGTAAATTTTGTTAATATTATTATCGCCTTGATGCATCATCTAACAGGAACATTGTAAATCTATAAATTTTGCCATAGCCCAGGGTTGTAATGCTTTCTGTTGAACGTTAAGTTGAACAGATTTCATCCGTCGCGAGGCATTTAAACAATGTAGGCGTCGAGCGCTGGCCCATTATATCGTAAATCAATGTTGACGCGCCGCAGTAATTGGCTGGCCGACCGCTGCCAGAGCCATTGCCTCTTTATTGATGCTATCCTAGTACCGCAGTTTCGACACTGCCTAGATTGATAAAGCTACTTTACTTTTTTTTTTTTACTTACTTACTTTATTTATCTTTTCATCCTTAATAATTTTATTTATCCTATATAGCAGGAAAAACTTTGTACCCCTTTTTAATTTTTTTGAAAAAGACAATTTCGCGAACTGTAGAGTATAAATTTGGCACAATTAAAGTTCCATATTGCAGAGGAATGCAGAAACATAAACATCATTGATATAAAAAGTCCCGAACAAAACTGACACTCAAAACTGTCCCTAATTTCACACAAGTAGTTATAGATATGGCAAAAATATATGTTTTTGCAAATCCAACCTTAAGCGCAAGACTTATAGTTGTTTTTACAAAGCAATGTACGAAAAATAATAAAATTGACAGTATCGCGACCAACGCGATTCTATTTGAAATGAGCGCACAATTTAAAATATTGCGCTCATTTTTAGAGGACGTTTTTGAGACACTGATTGTGTATCTTGTGTTTTTTATATCAATGTTATACATGTAATAAAATCGTACAAAAGTCAAAACTGTACATTGAATATTTTTTTAAAGAATACTTGGGGCGTGATCTACAATCGATATCGAAGCCAAAAATATAGTTTTGTCTGTTTGTCTGTATGTATGTCCGGGGTACACTCAAAAAGTACTACATGGATTTACTTCAAATTTTGCATGAATATTACTAACAGGTCGGGTCAACATATAGGCTACACACTACATTCATATGACATACTCGTACACGATGTCATACACACATACATGTACATACTACATATTTTCTTTAAGGCAAAGTCTGTTGTCAAGCTCAAAAAATATTTTATTATTTAGTCTATAGTCGAATTTCGGCCACAGGCGATTTATTAGTTGTTATTATAACCTGACGTTGGAAGTGGTTGGAAGGTGAGAATCCACTTTGTCGCTCGATTCGGACAAGCCATTTTATTTTTATATACAAATTTTTTTTATGACTTATCCTAAAATTTCTAGATTAATTTTGATGATTTTTTGGTGTGTTTGAGTGGAGTCTCTAGATTACTTTGATTGAGCCCCTTTTGCAAGCGGATTCTTCTAGGGCACAGTCTAACGGGTCACAGTTTAATTTTAATGCATTTCTTTGGCCGATACGATTTATGCACAATCATTTTGTTTTTACTTTTAATTTATAATATTCAATTTTCTGTTTATGCAAACGGATTCTTTTACACACAGAATCCGTTTGCAAACCCACAGTTCCATCCGTTTGCAAACTCAGTCTAGTTTTAATGCATTTCTTTGGCCGATACGATTTTTTCACAATCATTTTGTTTTTACTTTTAATTTATAATCTTTAATTTCACTGTAGGGTGGGTGGGTTTGCAAACGGATTCTTCTAGGACACAGTCTAACGGATCAGTCTATTTTAATGCAATTCTTTGGCCGATACGATTTTTACACAATCATTTTGTTTTTACTTTTAATTTATAATCTTTAATTTCACTGTAGGGTGGGTGGGTTTGCAAACGGATTCTTCTAGGACACAGTCTAACGGATCAGTCTATTTTAATGCAATTCTTTGGCCGATACGATTTTTACACAATCATTTTGTTTTTGCTTTTAATTTATAATCTTTAATTTAATAATAATCATGTCTATAAATGAATATTTGTTATTGTTGGGAAAAGGCAAATGCTTGTGGCGAATTGAAATATATTTATTCCATGCCATATGCTTATTAGTCAGTGACAACTGACACTGTAAGTAGTTGGAGCTGGCATAAACTTAACTAAGCACAATAAAACTAAGCCTCGTTTATAGTTGGTACGGTTAAAATTACCATTTTATTGTTGAGAACGAAGTCTGAGCATAAAACAGTGCTAACTCCGCACTCGGCCAACAAGTTATTTGAATATAATTGATTATTGTTAACATCTTTACGTCAGCAACTACAAATTAAGCAAATAACCGTAGATTTACATAAATGACTGATACTATTTCTACTATTACTCAACTACTTTAATTTTTTACGCTATCTATATATATAAAAATCAATCCCTATTTTCCTTGGTCACGACATCACGCCTGAATGGCTGGACCAATTTCGGTAATTTTTTTTTTGTTGGGTTTGTAATTGTAAGGAGAAGGTTCTTATAAAAGAAAATGTTAAGAAAATTGCGCGGAAAATTAGAAAATTTAAGAATACTTAACCGCCATATAAAGTTTAATGCCATTTTGGCTGCGTGGAAGGACAATCCCGTAGACATATAAATTACGTGTCACGTTGTTTGTCCGCTATGGATTCCCAATATGTAAGGCAAAACAACGTTTGCCGGGTAAGCTAGTAGGTAATAAATATACCTAAGTCAATATAATATTGTGATTGTGTTTATTATCTCTGCGGTTTATAGCCACCGAGCATACATTACTAAAATAAATGTCGGGTAGAGGTTTTGTATACTTAAACTAATATATAAAGAGGAAAAAATTGATTGTGTTTGTTTGTTTGTTACAATTTAACTTAAAAATGACTCAACCGATTTTATGAATTCTAATACATTTAGAAAGCTACATTATCCAAAAGTGACATACTTTTTTACCTGACTAACAAAAGGGAACTACTGATTTTTCTCACGCGAACGAAGTCGCGAGTAAATGCTAGTTAATTTTAATTAGTCTTTCCTAGTCCCGACATCAATGACATTTTTACATGTCACTGCTCTATATCGTCGCTGTCTTTAGTGGTCCGGTGCCCGTGTTGACCACGTGAAGTATCAGGTTAGATGCCCGGGTCGGGTAAATCAAAAATGTGTTCTTTTCAATTTTCTGGTATAATCATCATTGCCGGGAATTGGATAAGTGTCCGGTTGGCGATAGGCTTGCCACCTATGGCCTATCACATTGTGGGATTAAGTATCCTCGGCTAATCGAAGGTGCACTGCTTGTACCTCTGCCTGCCTCTTCTGGGATACAGGCGTGAAGAACCTTACTTACTGCTCTATGTCAATTTCTTTAACATCTGTCTAAATAAAGAATTTGTTTATCTATTAATAATAATAATAATACCTTTAAACTAACAATTCTTGTATATATATAATTGGAATCTCGGAATCGGCTCCAACGATTTTCATGAAAGTCACAAATTAGGGGTTTTTCAGGTCAAGAAATCGATTTATTAAGGTTTCAGGTCCAAGAAAAGCTCGGTTCCCAAGATATGGGTATGTGAAAAACCGAGCAAAGCTTGGTCAACCAGATATTTAAGTATAATACGTAAAATACCTTTATAACAAAATCCTTAAGTGTGCTATGTTTACTCAGTAATTTATCCTGTTAACCTGATAGGAATGTTTATTATTTATAGGTTATTTATGCATCGAACAACATAAACCAGGCAAGGCCATAACACGGTTTTGAATTTAATGAGCTACTAAAAACATGCATTTTTGTGATCAAAGGACAATAATAACCTAAATAAAATATCGATTGTGAACTTTATTTCATGTTATGTGTTCCATTTGAGAGCTCTGTATAATATGTAACGTTGGGCTTCAAATCCTGCTCTTTAATGTCTGTAAAGTCGTTTGTCTGCGCTAGACATAAAACTACTCCCGTAGCTATAAAATCTATCGCATATGAGAAACTAGTGGTTCGCATAATGGTATATTGTTATTTGACAAGACATGAATTTATAACCTATTCTCGGGAATACAAGCAATAATATTGTTGAGCTTCGGAAAAATTGCCTGTACTGAGTGTTGTTTCTCGTCGCGTGAAATATTGGTACTCATAAAGACATTTGCGAGTGGTTGGGGGAATGACAAAAGAAGCATATAAACGGTGGTCCATTTTGTCGGTGAGCGCTTTTTATTTCCAGAGCTCTTCACGTAGCTCTCATATACTTTCTGCTGGATTTTTTCGAGGTTATTTTTAGGTTAGGTTTTACTCTTATTTTAGCGTTTGTTTGCTGATTGCAGTCATTTTTCCGCGCGTCAGACATATGGAAACTAAAGGAACAAAAATATATCATTGAAACTGTATTCATCAGTCTCTTTCAACGCTTTATTTTCCTAGTATTTTGTACGGTTTTTATGTAAGTGATATTGGATTTGGTTGGTTTTAAGATTTTTATTTTTCCGACTTTGCCTCATTTTCACTTAGTACATAGTTACTACTTACGACAACTGACACATATTTCGTGCTCTCCGAGGCTGTGGGCCATACCCACCTACCTACGTATATTTACTTTAACCAGTAATCTATAGTATTAAGTAAAAGTATCTTCACGCCCATATGCCCGAAGGAGTAGGCAGAGGTACAACAAGTGCACCCAAGATTAGCCGAAGTTACTTGGTCCCACAATGTGATAGGTGGCAAGCCTATCGCCAACCGGGCATTTCCAATCCCGGGCAAATATGTGTTTCTCAGAAAACTGAAAAAACACTTTTTTATGTGCCCGATCCGGGAATCGAACCCGGGACCTCATGTGGTCAACGCCAACGCTGGACCACTAGACTACAGAGTCGACTGTATAGTATTATCTGCATAAAAATCTCATACATAATATTTTAATTAGGATAGTTTGTATGTTTGGTTGTTTGTTACTCAATCATGCAAAATCGGCTGGACGGATGTGGATGAAATTTGACATACGTATAGATGATAACCTAGAATAGCATAAAGTAATTGATAAATAATATAACGTTTCCAAACGATCTAACTAACCTAAACCTAAAACTAGGAATTTGAACCGTACATATAATGATCTACAGCCGGATGTACTAGACTAACGAGACATCAAATCGTTAAATGGTTAAAATGGGATTTCCATCTTAATCAGAATATAGCATCTTAAACCTATTATATATCTATAGTTTAAATATGTCAATTACATAGATACACATTTTAGAAGCACGCAAATTATATTTCCAAGTCACACACTGTGAAGAAAGCTTGCACATAAAGATTTTCCCACACGTTTGACGGAAACGTCCGTAATGACTAGTTCGCCTTTATGTGTGTCAAGCCATCTTCGCGTTTCTCTTCGGTGACCACATTACCACTAATGCGACTTTGACGAGTGAATATTAAACGCTCATTACACGTTCATTCTGCTTGTGTAAAAAGGATTGGGTTAAGATCTTATCCTGGATTTTGTTTTATAGCAGTTATTCCTCATTCGGATTAGGCTAGTATTTTAGTCGAGCCTAGCTAGTAATTTAGTAACTAAACATATTATCTGAACACCATGTTTTAGTCGAGACTCGAGCCTATCCATTTAGTTCAATTTATCTCGATCGAGTAGTACCCCCACCACGCTCCCAGCTTTCCGGCTCACCGAATAAACAAGCATACCAACTAATAAACTCGACTAAAATGAAATATCCCCTCATGTTGGTTCTGGGCTCCCTTAAAGAATAGACTAACTGCCGTTCTACCAGGCAGGTCGTAAAAGGCGACCGATTGGCTATGTAAGTCACTTCCATCGTGGCTACTAGGTGGGAGAATTCTGCATTGTCTCGCCCGGGTCTGGTACCACCGCCTTACCTATTCCTGCCGCAATAGCATCAGTGCTTGTCGCTGTCGTGTTCCGGTTTGGAGGGCAAGGTAACCGTTAAACTTATCTATCTGGCACCTCTTTTGGGTGCGTTGCTATTTTGTGGGTAGGTTTAACCTTTAATAGCAAAGCACCATTAACATCTTTGGTGTCTATAGGCAAAGGTTGACTTTTTTCATCACGAGACCAATCTGCTTGCTTGCTATCTTATGATATAAAAAAACGTGTAAGGCAGTGCCTTCGTACATGGGAAAAGCTAGAAATTTGAATGTTTATTACTATACCACAAGTTTTTTGTAGACTTGAGAAGTTTCAAATCAATCTTAGCCAAATCGAGCAAGCATGTAGTCTAAAATAAGAAAAAAAAAACGCATCCATGTATATTCTTTAATTAATTTGAAAAAGCGTAAAATAAACTTAAAAATTGCGGCTCAAATTTGTTTCCAGCCTTTTAGTTTTTGTGATAGAGTTAGAAGTATAGCGGTAACAGGTTTAGCCTAATAAAAATTCACGCTTTTATTACAACACTAGTTGACCAGCAAACGTTGTTCTGCCTTTTTGACTGCTCTTATTTTTTTCTATATTTTTACACCTTTTAAACCTTCCCTGGACTTCAACAATTAATTCAAAACCAAAATTAGCCAAATCGGTTCAGCCGTTCTCGAGTTTTAGCGAGACTAACGAACAGCAATTGATTTTTATATATATAGTAATATAGTAATTTAATTGATTTTTATATATATAGTAATAATTTTTATATATATATAAATAGTAATTTTACAAAACGCTTATTATTCTGACATTGTTAAAAAAAATCTTTAAAAAAACATGTTCTGTCGGAATTATACTTGGAAGACTAAATATCGCCGGCACTTGGTAAAACTCCATGTTAATTTGTGTTATTAGTATGTTATAAACACTTGTACTGTTTTACTTAGATCTAAGTAAAACAGCACAAGTGTTTGTAACATACTAATAATCTAACTATCGGAATTATACTAGAACAAGTACATTATGATATAATTTTATAAAAAAGACACAACTTAAAAAAATCACTACTATGCAGTTTATGAATCCTATTTACAAGTCAGTCATGCGCGACATGACTTCCTGATTTGTCATCGATTATTTAACTGTTCGTGAGATTAACTAAGTATAATTTTACCTGCACCTTCGTGGGTTTAAGTTCTATTGGTCGGGCGTGATATTGACCCTTTAGGTTCAAAACGACAACTTCCCAAAACGTTCACTCTCCCAAAACGCCCACTTCCCATAATGGTAATTCCCTAAATGTCTATTTCCCATTTTGTTAACTTTCCCAAAACGACCACAAATCTATAATTCCCAAAAAGTCCACTTACCATAACGTCAACTCTCAAAACGTCCACTTTCCATATAGGTGGATATATGTATATAGATATTCACGCACACAAATTTCTGTGCGTGAATATCTATAAACATTTTCAACCTACGAAAAATTGGAGGCTATCAGTTTGACATGTATGTACGTTATATTGTTGGACTCCATACAAATATTTTAAATGTGAAAGTCTATCCGTCTGTCTGTTTATCTGTCTGTTACGCTTTCACGGCTAAACCGCTAGACCGATTTTCATGCAATTTAGTATGGAAATAGTTGAAGATCCGGGATCAAACGTAGGTTAATTTGTTTTTCGAAAATCAACCTCTGAAGGGCTGCAATAAGGAATGAAATTTGTATTAAAAGGTATTTCGACGATATGTTTATCTACTCGCGGGTGAAGCTGCGCGGGTCAGCTAGTAAGATAATATTTGAGCATCTATTTCGGCGTCCAAGCACGTTTATTATATTTCGTAAGTGTACGTATATTTGTATGTTTGTCCACGAATTTCTCGGAAATTAAAAGCTAAAAGCTATATCGAGATCCTTTTTTTACTAAATCAGGTATTTATCAACTTGGGGTACAGTTCAAGTTTCATCTACTTTTTTTACTAAATCAGGTATTTTTCAACTTGGGGTACAGTTCAAGTTTCATCTAAATAAGTTCAGTAGTTTTTAGAAATAAGTTGTTTAGAAGTAAGTTTAGAAGTAAGTTGGTATTTGAAGTCGGTTTAATTTTTTAAATTACTATTATTGTGTATTAAAAGTAATCAAAACGCAATGACAATAATTTATTATTTTATGATAAACTGTAATAATTAGGTACAAATAGTTATGTAGGTGACAATGGCTTCCCCATCATTCATTGCACGTAATTATTATTATTTGTATTATAAAATTTTCAATTTTTAATAAACTTATTTCTAGATTCTTAATTAGATATTATTGTTTACCCAGAAACCTATTTTAAGCTCAAGATATTCGCATGAAAGTCAACATTATTAACATTTAAATGCAGTGGGTAGATGCAAAAAAATTATGATGTTATGTTATATGGTACAAAAATAGCACTAAACGTTCTTTTGTACATTGTAAGGTGCGTTTAAATAAACAACTTGCTTGTAAAAATGGACTTAACAATAATTAAAACCCAAAAAGGTAACGATTGTGTGTTGTTAGATGGCTTTCGCTATTATTTAGCAAAATGTAACAAAAATGAGACGTCGTTATGGAGCTGTGAAAATCGTGCATCGTGTTCTGCAACTATAACGTTGAATAGCGGCCGTACTAATATTTTGAGGAAGATGAAGCACACCTGCGCATCAAATAGTCATCGAAATGAGGTACTTAAGTTAATTAACAAATGTAAGAAAGACGTGTGCGAGAATTTAGAACCAGTTCAGAAAATTTTTGAGAAAAATGTACATAGCATACAGGAAAACATTGGATCTGAAGAAGATGAGGAATGCTTAAATTGGATACCGTCTTTTTCTTCAATTAAAAGTGCCTTGTATCGTGAACGTAAAAAGTTTCTTGATGTAAAGAAATTAGTTTTTAAAAGTTTAGAAGAAGTTGTAATTCCAGAAACATTAAAAAATGACCTTCTTATTTGTGAAGATGGAATTCACGATAAAATTTTGATATTACTTCTCAAATTGCGAGAAGATTCATTAAAAATGACAAAGTTGGATCGTACTACGGTGACGGCACTTTTCGGTGTTGTCCGCCTCCATTTTATCAAATTTATAGCATACATCTTGATGTTGATAATTCCAAAAAAAGTTGTAGCAATATTGTACCGGTGATCTATGGTTTATTACCCAATAAAAGTGAAACTACTTACATCCGTTTCTTTAATTTATTAAAAAGCAAAATAGGGGTAAAAATACTTCACTTTAAATGTGACTATGAGCTAGCTCAATTTAATGCTGTCCAGAATGTATACCCAAAGGCTAAAATCACTGGTTGCTTCTATCATTATAATCGTGCTGTCTGGCGCAAATTAAAAAAAATGAAAATAAATAAAACGAAAGCAGAAAGAAATTTTGGTAGGCTTATTACTTTGTTGCCCATGCTTCCTCCAGAATATATACAGAAGGCATGGAAAGACATATTAGTAAATGTGCAAATGACAACAGGTATGATGGAATTTAAAACTTATTTTGAAAAACAGTGGATGGCCATGTCTTCCCATAAGATAAGTGTATATAAAAATAATCATAGAACAACAAATCAAATAGAAGGATGGCACCGGCGTCTTCGAGCCCGAATACCACAAAGCCCTAATTTTTATTTATTTTTGTATAAAATTAAGAAAGAGATTAAATATCAGGACAACAGACTAACACGCTGCCTTTTCGACATAGTTAATAAGACTAGACGGAATGTGGACATTCGATTTGACAAAAAATACAGCACGTTACTGAAAAAATTACACAAAAAAGAAATAACTCCGATTAACTTTTTGAAAAAAATAATTTACATGCGATTTCTAATCAAGAGTAAGCAAACAAAACATAAATATTTCTGAGTGAGATCCAAGTTTCAATTATAATTTAATAATGGTAATAAATTCAATTGCGTAGTCAGGGTCGCTAACCACTCGACCAACGGGGTGGTTTATATAATAATTAATAATACATTTCAGAAAATAACTAATAAAGGTTCTAGCCAAAAATATTAAGAATCACGGTTTAGAATCGCCTATTACACCTAAAACTAAAAGTTGGTAAAATGCGTGTCGAAGCACGTCCAATATAGGGATCCGAAGTTGCCATTTCAAAAATGCGGACTAAGAAAAGCTTATTGTTATTTTATTTATTTTGGGATTTTTAAGAGGAGGATCAACAAATTCCTTAAAAGCCGGCATCGCATTGGCAACTAACCCTTTATGTTGTTAATGTCCATGGGCAGGGTGACCGCTTTCCATCAGGTGGCCCACTCATTCGTATGCCTGCAAATTCAATAAAAAAAAAAGTTCATTATATAAGATGGTCAACTTTACTTGTTAAACCGTATATCCCTGACAGTTTTAATATAACTTCTTTATATTAAATACTACCGTGAATTATCTCCTACCCCTAAAACCAACCGTTTAGCTGGCAGAGGGGTGGGGGGGGGGCTTGATTGTTGAAAAATTGTTTTTACAGATCTATTTGTAATATTTTTGAAAGATCTATCCAACGATACCCTACACTATGGGGTACACGAGAAAACAGTTAGCATCCCAACATTACACGTAGAGAAGCTACACTAAAAATATTTTTAAGATTTTATGTTACTTTGTTGCCATGACTTAGTTTTAGAATTATTTTTGATGTATTTTAAAATATTTGTTTTCTTTTTGATTTAATTTCTTGGCATTCTATTTTTTTATTACCATCTTAAGAAAAAGTTATTTATGTTGTTTTTGTGAAATTTTTAGAAGTGATTAATATATTTAGTGTACTAACAATGTTGAATTATTAAATAATAATATTATGTTTTTATTTCCTCGTACATTATGCGTGGTTTCCTATGCGAATACCTACCACAGATTCGTATTAAAATTTAAAAGAAAGCATTAATACACCTTTTTAATCTCTATTACGTTTTTTATTTACTCATTGTAGTTTTGCTTATAAACCAAACTATAAGATCATTTTTTATTTTTTCAAGAAAAAATAGGGCAATTTTTTGTATAATATCAAACAAGTACCTACATGGCTCTCATGATGGAAAGAGAAACCATCGGTGCGTTGCTATTTGTGTAGCGGGAGGGCAATGCCACATGAATAAGTTTACCGGCTACTTTACCCCCTAAACCGGAATACGACAGTGCATTGTCGTTATTGAGGCAGGAATAAGTGAGGCGATGGTACCGAAACCCGGGCGAGACGTATAGCCGATTCGTCGCCTTTTACGCCCTGCCTGGTAGAACGACAAATGGTCTTTCTTCAAAGGGGAGCCGAAACAAAAAGGGGTAGTATTAAATTTTGTAAACTAGACGTTTTGGGAATAGCCGTTTTGAGAAACGGACTATTTGGGAACTGGTCGTTTTAGGAAGTGGACGAAATGGTAAATAGACATTTAGGGAATTACCATTATGGGAAGTGGGCGTTTTGGGAGAGTGAACGTTTTGGGAAGTTGTCGTTTTGAACCTAAAGGATATTGACCATGTTTTTTATTATTTTTATTTACCAGTGACCCGACATGCAGCTCGCTGGGAGAATAATTTTTTGCTAATTTCATAACAATGCTTATGAAGTAACCCTATTTCTTATAATAAAATAAACCCAGTATGCATCTCTGCATTCCAAATTTCATCCAAATACGTCCACTGTCCAACCACTTGTACGAGCATGACTGGGATTTGTCTGTACTGATTTGAAGAATAGACCAACTGTGTTATTGCCAGGCATCGCCTAAAAGACGTGAAAAGTCTAAAAGTGTCCCTATCATTGTGACAAACACGGATTAAACTGGATACGCCTTTCAAGGCAATTTCTTAGGTTGTCAATGTCGCTTGCATTTACACAGCGAAATACGGATTTATAACACTTACCGATGAAATAACATCACTCCAGAGGTATTAAGTCAGAGTTTAAGCCTTAGTTTTTTATTCCACGTGATAAAATAGAACAATTTGACATATTTCTATTTTTTTACGATGTAATAAATCTTTTGCGTATTTTACACACATTTTTATATATGAGCGCCCAACACCGTGTCTATTAATATTTGTGTGGTCTGAGGTGATAAATAGGATACCTCCTAGTTCTGCAACGTCTCACACAGTTTCGGTACCTCTACCTGGCCTGTACCTGTCGTAATAATAGCATTAGTACTTGTTACTGTCATGTTGCGGTTTAGAAGATAAGATAAAGTGGTTTGGGATAAGAAGATATGCATGAGGTTATACATCTTTCGTCTTTATTGGCGACGGTTATCCTTTTAATAAGAAGAGCCAACTGGTTTCCTATTTTATAATATAAAAAAAAAAGATTTTCTTAATTGAGGTAGTCAACATTACAATGCAATATCATTAAATATAAACGTAAAAAACGGTAAGGGGCTGGGGTCACATGACAAAGCGGTCGCTGTTCAGAAGAGCTACCCTTACGCCTCACACTTCCATTCACAGTTGAATACACAAATTCAGTACTAGTTTCATTCAAAAATTCAAATACAACTAAATTCGGCTTTAGGGTCGGCTTGGTACGTCACGATAGCCCCAACTGTGTTGCGCATATTCTTCATTAATTTATAAGCTTATTGCTATAATTTTACTTAGAGAAATAAAAGATAGAAACAATGCATATTGAATAATATCCTATCAAAGTAATGTAATCCTTCCTATTTATCTATTTTAAGAATTTAACAATTAAATCCTTACAATATACAAAGCTTTCGGACTCTACATTGAAATGATCTCCTTTGAGCCAAACTTCAACACTTTTGTAAGTCAGAACAAACGGTTCTACGCATAACAAAATGTGATACTATTGGCTCGTCCAGGACTGGTTATGCTAGACACTTATATAACAACATGAAAATATTTGAAAGTATTATTCTGTAAGTAATAACTAATAATGTTACCAATATAAAGATTAACAGTGTGACAGTTAGTATTAAATCACCGAGGCGAGAATAGCAGTTGTCAAGCTGTCATTCTTAAAATCTATATTGTTACGCTTGATATTGTACGTTAATACAAGATAAAATTTAATTGAATATTAAATCGGTCATGTATGTATCATTCATGTATCTTTGAAGTAATATGTAACAGTCTCAAGCTGTCATTCACAAAATCACCCCTTGTTCATACCGTTATATTTGGTACTAGCTGTTGCCAGCGACTTCGTCCGCACGGACTTCGTTTACTCTGCACTGCTCCTCCCCCGTAGGTGATGGCGTGATAATATGTAGCCTATATGTTGACTCGACCTGTTAGTAATATTCATGCAAAATTTGAAGTAAATCCATGCAGTACTTTTTGAGTTTACCCCGGACATACATATAGACAAACAGATAAACAGACAAACTGACAAAAATTCTAAAAACTATATTTTTGGCTTCGATATCGATTGTAGATCACGCCCCTAGTATTCTTTTAAAAAAATATTTAATGTACAGTTTTGACTTCCCTACGATTTTATTATATGTATAGATTGTACATGTACATACAGTAGAATATTACTATTGTGTATGTAACTACTGCTATTGTAGATCATACCTTATAAATAATGCCACAAAAGTAATAAAATTAAATGAGTATTAAATCAGTCATGTATTCCTGAAGATACACGCTGCAGTCGTTCATAAAAGTACCCAACATCCGTATTGTTAAACGTGGTATTGCACATTCACATTAGAAAATTATTATTACGTATGTACTACTGCAGGTAGTAGGTATAATGCAATAAACTACGGATTTAACGTAAATAATTAATAATCAGTCATGTATCGTTAAAGTAGGCATTTTCAATCTCGAGCTGTCATTCACAAAGCCACACTTTATCCACACTCTTATATTTAGTATTGTTTATTAATGGTAGAGTATTATTAATAATTAGGTAACTACTGCTACTGTGGTTAACATCTAATAAATAAGTAATTAATCAGTCATGTAACTCATGTAACACTAAAAATATCAAACTGTCATTTACAAAACCACACCTTATCCATACTCCTATACTTAATAATCTCATACTTAATATTGTTTATTAACGATAGAGTATTATTAATTTTTAGGTAACTACTGCTACTGGAGGTACTAATAAATTATGCTGCAATGAAGTAAACACTGACAGTCGTCAAGCCGTCGTTCACAAAAGCACCCCTTATCCACACTGTTACGTCGGCGTTGTACATTCACGGTTGAATACACAAGTTCAGTGCTAGCTTCATTTCAAATACAGTAAAATCGATTTTAGTGTTGGTTTGCAGTCGGATTCACTCTGTTCAAATAAATCCGGATAAATCGCGTGCCGGCGTTCAGTTATTTGATTTCATTTGTGTATTTTGTGGTATAAAAAAGTAACAAATTATGGAACGTATTTTCGTTGTAATAATATTCGTAAATTATAGCTGTAAAGTATAATAATGTGTTCTTATCAGATGTATTGTCCTTATTTAGCTTAAGATATTCAAAAATGGTTAATTATTTAAATACCGCTTTATGTATTATTAATGTTTTGGGTATAGAGATATTATGTATATAGGTCTGGGTATAGAGATATTACGTATATAATCGCTTCTATGGGCTAGTGACGTGAGGTCCCGGGTTCAATTCCCGGGTTGGGCAATACAAAAATATTTTTTTTTTTCAGTATATAGGTAGAGTAGGCAAGCCACATGTGCGTATGTAAGTAAAATGCAAGTGAAAATGTCCCGTTGATAGAAAGAGAAAAAACATTATATAAAATATGTGTTATGTCTATGTTATCTATATTAACCTATATTGATATTATAAATGCAAAAGTTTGAATGTTGTAGATGGATGGATGGATGTATGGGTGGATGTTTGTTACTCGATCACGCAAAAACTACTGAACGGATTTGGATGAAATTTGGCACACAGATAGATGACAACCTGGAATAGCAAATAGGCTACTTTTTATCCCGGAAAAGTTTGTCGTTCCCGCAAGATTTACCAAAAACGTTTATGTCGCAGCGGTGTACACGGTGCAGTTAATTTGAAAACGTATACCACATTAGGTTATACATAGCTTATGTAGAGAAACGAGTTGCAATTTTTTTAAATCTCTAGACAGTCCTTTCCTGACGACTTTTTGCTTGTCTCGACTACTTTATGTAAAATACCTCTATGTTGTTAACTAACCAAAAATTGAAATTCAGAACAGATTATCAAAACTAAAATCTAATAAAACCTATTTCTGTTGCAGGTAAGAGCTGGCTGAGTTTGCGAGTGAGTCCTTTTCTTTTTGCGGTACACCGGACGGGGACGACGACACGTGTGAACTTTATTACGGTCTGTTTTATTGTCTGGGCCTTCGTTCTCTCTCGATTTAATGACCGCCATATCACTAATGTCGAGCATTAGATGTTGGACGCTACTTCTTTGCACATTCCGACACCGACACGACATTGACAACGACGGAGCTAAACGACACATCGTTATTTGACCGACATCGACACGATATTTTTTTTCGAAATGATAATAGTGCGCTGCAATATCACTTACAGTGTCCGACGGTTTTGTTAGCGAGTAAAATCATCTGCTAATGATTTTTAAAGATTGATACAGCTAGGGATGTAACCTTCCATTTCTTGATTTAACCGTTATCAGAGTTATCGCGTTTTAAATGTTTTTACGTGAAATAATTAAAGCGGCATTATTTTATAACAAAATTTTTAAATTTATATTTCTTGACATAGGAATTAGGTTTAAAAGATCCCCATTTTGTGAAAAAATCTTTAAATGTTAAGCACACAAACGAAAGAAGTTAAAAAATCGAAGAACAATTAAATAGGTGAAATTAATTAAATCTGCTATTATCCACGAACTATATTCTATGTGACTTCCGCTATATGCAAATATATATGTGCTTTTGGGCTTGGTGCTGACTGCCGACGTGGGTGAAAGTAGTGCATATATTTGGATAATTGTGCCGATGATGACGTCTTCTTTTTTGTTCGGACCATCGGTTAGTTTTATCCATTAATTAAACCGGCGTCTTTCTTTTCGGTACCATCGCAAAAGTCACAGAACAGTTCGCGGATAATAGCAAATTTAATTAATTTCATCTATTTAAGGCGATTACACCTGCGAACGACCTTGAGCTAGTGACAGGCGCAGCGTAAGTATTATTCCGCACGCCGAAATCTCCAAATGTCAAAGAGTATATACAGTGGGTGCAGATACGTTTTAACATTTTTGTTTACCTATATGAACTTTTACATCATGAATCAAATGAATGTTAGCAAACTCAAAACCCATAACCGATAATCGGTCATTTATCGATTCATTTTATAAAAACGATAAATATCGAAAGAAAAAACAGTAAATATCGAAAATCGACAAAAGAATTATATGACAATTTTACACAATAATGACTGTTACGTATCCTATTATCTTATAATATACAATACGTCTCATGTAGCACTTTATTTTAATACATACAATTAACAATTGAAAAAAAATGTGATTTTGTAAAAATGACACTAAACACGGTACACACACCCGCCCGCCGGTAACTGACACTACACACGGTACACACACCCGCCCGCCGGTAACTGACACTACACACGGTACACACACCCGCCCGCCGGTAACTGACACTACACACGGTACATACACCCGCCCGCCGGTAACAAAAACAAACAAAAACTTAAATTTTTAAAGGTTATTTAAGAGATCACTCTTAAATAACCTTTAAAAATTTAAGTTTTTGTTTCGAAATCTCGTAAGAAAAAGTAGAGATTTAATTTAATTGAAACCATATCTGTATGCTTTCAATTAAATTAAAAGGAAAGTTTTAAACAGGTTGATTAATTTAGACTATTTGTATGTATAATATATTTAATTTATATTTATTTCATTTCTTATGATAGCAAACAAGTAAACAGTTTTCTTGATAGAAACATATAAACATTGCCTACAGACACTAAAAATGTTAACGGTGCATTGCTATTCATGTAGCAGGGTTAGAATGTTACATGCATATATTTACCTTGCCCTCAAAACCGAATCACGACAGTTAAAAACACCGACGCTATTGCGGCAAGAATATGTAACGCGGTAGTTCCAAAACCGAGTTGATGTGTTGCAAAAAACCAAGGTCGAAAAAAATAACTACCGATTATAATAACTACCTCGTAGTCAAGGGGATAACCTAAAGTTTGGTTTAAGGTATTTTTCGAAAATTCAAAAATCTCAGTAGCAGCTTGTAGTCTGGCGGTTGGTGTGTTACCACTTCCATGCTTCGGATGAGCACATAAAGCAGTCGGTCCTGGTTATTGCTAAAACAACAACAACAACGATATATATTCACGGCAGTCCCTTTACGAGGTAGGCAAAGAGAACCGAGTGCAATATGTCACGATCCTTGCAAATTTTTCTTCCTTCCTGCACGTTCGTTACTCTCTTCACACAAACATGCTGGTTGCGAAGACTTCACTACCTTCAAATAGTACCGGTTTTTTATCTTTTTTCTTCCGAGTTTTGCTTTTTAGTCGTTTGCTTGAATTATATTCGTTGTTTATTTGTTTTATTTATTGTACACTTATACAAAATATTTACAAAATACTTATCCATCTAAAGCCATTAAAACATTCAAGCGTAAACGTAGGTAAGTACCTGAATAGTCTCAAATATTATTCAGCGTCCACACGCAAACCAAGTTGTTGATAAAGTACTAGCTTTCAGCCCCTTAATACCCTCTTTTACCTCTTTAGGAGATAAAACTCAAAGTTTCCTTACATGCACGTTTATGTAATTGAAGTAAAGAGCATAACTAATAAATTTGAAAAGATTTTGATGAAACAAATTTTATTTGTTATACAAACTTAACCACATTTTTGATCCTTTTTAGGGATGAAATTTAAAAAACCTTAAACTCGTATTCATTTAATTGTGTTAAAAAACATAAATACTAAGTTTTAAATAATTTCTACAATATTCTACAATAAACAATCTATTTTTCATACAAACATAAACGCTTTTTTTACCCTTTTAAGGAATAAAATGTATGAAATCCCTAAATATATAATTTTTAAATTGTGTTGAAGAACATAAGTACCAAATTTCAAGTTATGTTGACCACAAGCGTTTAATTTTTCATATGAATTGTAACACCCACTTTTACTCCTTTAAGGGATGAAACTCCGAACTTCATTACGCGCATGTTTCTTCAATTTGGATTGAATTGAATAAGCAGGTACTAAATTTTATGAGAGTTTAGATAATATAAACTGTTTATTTTAATACAAACATATACACATACCCTTTTAATGGATGAAATTTAAAAAAAAAAACTAAAATATGAATTTCTTTAATTGTATTAAAAAGCATAAATACTAAATTTTTAGTAATTTCTACAACAAACAGTTCATTTTTCATACAAAAATTAACTCTCCTTTTACCCCTTTATGGGATGAAATTCAAAAATGCGTATTTATTTAATCGTATTAAAAAGCATAAATACTAAATTTCAAGTGATAAACAATTTTTTAATAAAATCATTAACGCCCCTTTTACCTCTTTAAGGGATTAAATTACATCATAAGAACAATCACTGTAAAAAATCAGCCTTCCCGCTTCAAACTTATTATCTACTATAAAAAACGTTCAAGCGTAAACGAAATGTCCAAATTTTTAAACAGCAGAACCTCAGTACTGTGCCAAACGCACTATCTGTATTATTACTCTTTGACTCTAATGTGGAGAGCGGTATACGCTGACGTGCGACACAGCCTCCTCCTACGAACGCTACCGGGAGACTGACTTTCGGAGCGAGCGCTGTCCGCGAATGAAATAATAAGGTTTTTATTGATTTAATGGCACACTATAATGATTTTGGAAAATGTTGAACTTAAATTTTATAAAGTAATAAATTGTCTGTAATAAAGTGAAAAAATCACTAAAATCGTTTCAGTAGTTTAGAAGTTATAAGAAAATTCTTGCGTAAAAATAAGAGAGATATTCGATTTTTTTTCGTCAAAAATAACAATGAAATTTGAAAAAACGAACTTAAAATTTAAAGTTAATTATATTTTACGTACCATGTATATTTTTTTTTAATTATTGAATTAACGGTTTAGGAGGAGTAGGCTTTCAAAGAAAAGTATATTTCGTAGTTTGGCGTATGTTATCGCCTTAATAATGGATTTCCGTAAAATAACGCCTGAACCAATAAAATATCGAAGAAAGATGTCGACGAATCCGTTTGACGTCGTCTATTTCATCAATAATTTCGCATCAATCGCATATCCTAACAGGCAGATGTAGATATTGAATGTCTGTGATGTCGTCGTCTGGCCGGATTCGGAGCGGCCATTTTAAATGTTCAAAATGTCGGGCATTAGACGCTCTCGACCCAACGTGAGATACATTAATTTTTTCAGCAGTGTCGACATGTGTTTACGCTACTTATCGCAAGACAAATTTACACACGACCGCATCGCATAATCATAAATTATGAGCCGTGAAAAGTCTTTGTTTGTAAGCCAACGATGCGTGTGAATATTACGTTCACTGTATTGTATTTTATGGTAACTTCGTAACTGATGCGGCTAGGAAATTTCACTATTGTCACGTGTTTTATAAGTGGTTTAGTGTCGCCCGCAATTAGAGTTACAGGCTATTGAATTAAATCAATGATTGAAATAAAACAAATAAAAAAATCATACAATTTCTTATCCTCTATTTCAACCCCTTAGGGGATTTATTTTTGATAAAAACAGCAAAAGTTTGGCTATGCGAGTCATCTGCCATCGTAGCTACTGGGTGTTGCAGTTATTTGTTGTCTCGACCGGGTCTGGTAGGTGGCCTTGCTCATTCTTACCTCAATAGTTTCAGTGCTTGTCACTGTCGTACTCTGGTTTGGAGGGTAAGGTATACCGTAAACGTGTGTGGCATTGCGACCACGTCACAAAGATAGCGACACACCATTAACATCTCTGTTGTTTATAGGCGATGGTCATCTCTTTACATCAGTAGAACCATCTGCTTGTTTGTTTATATAAAAAGGCAATGAGCTTATGTTACAGCAGTAACATATAATATCATTGAAATAAAGCTTATGTTTTGACACCGGGCTTCAACGGTTTGCCAAATTTCAAAATCGGCTCACTCAGCTTAGCTGTAAAAGCGTAACAGACAGACTTTCGCATTTATATTATAGACATGTGAGGATGTTTATTCATGATTTCATGGTTCAGTGGTTACTCTATTTGGCTCATGAGGTTCTGGGTTAAATGCCTGGAGCGAGCAAGTGTTATTGATATTATCCGTACTTATCCGCGACAGTCAATATCTCATCAGCGTATTGTGGTGTTGTGTATTTCTAAACACATCCATGTCGCGAAGGAGTATGTCCGGTAACGGGTCAGTTTGACAAAATGCAGTGCTGAGGATCTCCATCCATTCCATCAACTGATAAACCGGTGAATCGTGGTGAACTGAAAAGTCTGCCAACTCAGCACGGAAACTGAAGGAATGTTACAAAACATAACCGAAATGATGATATTAATTTAAGAAATAAATTACTTTTGTAATTTGTATTGTTGTATTTCGTAAGCAAGAGTTCGTGCCTTGTCAAAACTCCAGTAAAATTTCTTTTAAAGTTTCTACTTTCGAAGTATTTTGACGTGCCTAATAATTTAATTACAAATGTTGCAACGCTATTTTTCTATCAATATATTATATCAACATTTGTTCAATGTAAGTACGCTTGGTTATTCTTATAATTTTAAAAAAATATTTTTTATTGTCTTAAAGACAAAAAAAACCAAATGTCACATGACAACATTATCAACTTACTATATTTTTACGAACAGGTATAAGCTAGGTACAAATTCTTGTCGATTTACTCTTATCGACATCAACACTTAAATTCAAAAATTCAAAAAGTATCTTCACGCGCGTATCCCCAACAGAAGTAGGTAAAGTTACAACCAGTGCACCCACGATTAGCTGAAGATACTTCCCAATGTGATAGATGGCAAGCCTTTCATCAACCGGGCACGTATACAATCCCGGGCAAATTTGTTTTTATCAGAAAACTGAAAAGAAAAACACATTTTTGATTTGCCCGACCTGGGAATGCGCCTAAAAATGCATGTCTCAAAAAATTAATTTTCATAATTATCTTTAAATGAATTCAAATTCGGTTTATACGAAATATTAAATTGTTAGATTGCCATTTAAACAAAATCTAATAGTCAAATATAATAATAAAAAAATTCAAGCCAAAATGGCCTTCAGTCATAGCTTGCACCATTCACAGAAAAGAATTATTGTCAATGAAGTTTATTTTCACATGTTATGAAATATGAAGTATTATCAAGTATAATCATCAATGAAGCCCAAAAAATATCAAGTATTATCAAGTATAATCATCAAAGAAGCCCAAAAATATGCACTTTTATTTAATTACTAGCTGTTGCCAGCGACTTCGTCCGCGGGACTTCGTTTACTCCGCACTGCTCCTCCCCCATAGGTGATAGCGTGATAATATGTAGCCTATATATTGACCCGACCTGTAAGTAATATTCTTGCAAAATTTGAAATAAATCTATGCAGTACTTTTTGAGTTTACCCCGGACATACATACAGACAAACAGACAACGGCCCACCCAGCTCGTTCCTCTATAAACGCTTATGACTAAACACTTTGCGTTATGGCGTGCAATACATAATATATAGTTAGGATGTAGTAATTGGCTGCTACGCAGGCTGCTAAAGAGAATACATTTTATAAAAACTGGATAGTCAGTAAATAAATAATCCTCTTAACCCAAGAACATAATATAATATGTATTCGCATTATTCTTTCAAATGAAACCGGTTTGGGGTGTTGGTTGGATCAAAGTTGGTCTTAAAGTCTATATATATATATATATATATATATATATATATATATATATATATATATATATATATATATATAACTTTCATAGGTTGAAACATTTTATGTGTTTTATATATTTAGATAAATCTTCAATTTTATGAAACAAGACTTCGAATGTCAGATCAATACGCTGCTTAACAACATTGAAATCTGTACATAATAATATGCATGAATGAGTAGTGGAATTTGGTACGAATTAAACCTAGAATGCGCGCAATGCGTAAGGGCTTTGCGTCCATTAGGTTTAAGTGCGTCCATTCAGCTTTTATTGTTCACATAGTCCTTCATGTGTATGGACCTTAATGATTTCGTTTTCCACCACCTGTTATTATGAATTTGCAGACAATTATTTTAACTTCTCTCCTTTAAAATGTCACAATTTTGAAAAACAAAATCCAAACAGCGCTGAAGACTGTAAATAGTAAATTATGAAAAACGATTGTTTACTATTTTCTTCTTTTTTTTTATATTATAAGATAGCAAACAAGCAGATGGGTCTCCTGATGGAAAGAGTCAACCATCGCCTATAGACACCAAAGATGTTAATGGTGCGTTGCTATCTTGTGGCGAGGTCTAATGCCACATGCATAAGTTTACCGGCTATCTTACCCTCCAAACCGGAACACGACAGCAACAAGCACTGACGCTATTGCGGCAGGAATAGATAAGGCGGTGGTACCAGACCCGGGTGAGACAATGCAGAACTCTACCACCTAGTAGCCACGATGTTAGTGACTCGTTAGCCAATCGGTCGCCTTTTACGACCTGCCTGGCAGAACGGCAGTTGGCCTATTATTCAAAGGAGGCCGGGACCAACACGGCGAAAACGAACGAAGCAAAGCTATTTTTATTTTTGATGTAACTGGTGTCCAAAGCCTATAAAAGCAGTTCTAAAATAAATCCAATTATACCTTAATTAGTAATCCATTAAACTTTTCGAAAGTTGCAGGGTAATAATGTGATAAAAGGTTAAAATCTTGTAAAGTTTAACGGATATATTACGACTTCGATTTAAACAAACGATCTCCTTAATTACCGGGCCTTCTTTGTAGAATAGCCTCTCTACCATTCTGTCAGGAATTGCGTAAAATGCTAACGATTTGACAAACGTCAATACTATCGTGACGCTTGGTAGAGTTACGCAACGTCTCAAACCTGGTTTTGTTTTTACTTTGGTACAGATAGTTGGCACTGTAGACTGTAAATTCAATACTGAAGAACGTGTTTTTTATCATTTGCATACCTATATAATAAAGTAAAAATAATTGACTTTTAAGTACTAATTTAATTTATATATAAATTATAAATGCGAAAGTTTGGATGAATGAATGAAAGAAAGAAAGGAACATTTATTTAGCGGAAAAGTGAGATACACAATAAATGTTACAAACAATTAAATATTACAAGATTAACTTATTAACAAAATCGTAGAAAGAAAAAAAAAATAATAATAGACATAAAATAATAATAAAATCATAGAAAGAAGATAAAAAATAATAATGAGTCACGGACGTAAAATAAATTTAAGCAATAATGCGTTTGAAAAGTACAATATATAATCAAATATACACACACACACACACACACATATATATATATATATATATATATATATATATATATATATATATATATATATATATATATATATATATATATATATATATATACACTACATACATAATATAAGAAGATTTATGTCCCAACCTAACATATTTATTTGTCAAATTATGGAGGTATCAGCCATTGCCCCATCCAGCTTCCGTTGTGCATCAATTAAATACTGCCGTAGATGTTTTTTGAAAGTACCTATATTGTTACATTGCCTTTTAGGTGGATGCAAATTATTCCAGATTTTTGATGCAGCATAACGGAAGCTACCTCTTAAGGCGGCTGACCTGTGTATTGGAATAGCAAGCTGCTGAACGCAACTCCTTGTTATAACCTCACGATTGGTTGGTTAATGGATGTTTGTTATTCAATCACGCAAAAACTACTTGACGGATTTGGATTAAATTTGGCACAAAGGTAGATGATAACCTGAAATAGCACATAGGCTATTTTTATCCCGGTAAAATGAATTATTCCCGCGGGATTTACCAAAAACTTTTATAATGCAGCGGGCTGCACGCTGCAGCTAGTATTATATAAATATCGCCTCTGTGGTCCAATGGCTCGGTCGACAACGGGCATTTTTCTATGTCAATGCTCTAGATCGTAGCTATCGCGCGTCGGGTGCCGCTGTGAGCTAGTGGTTCGTTTTCGGTGTTGACCACATGAAGTCCCGGGTTCGATTCCCGGTTCGGGCAATTCAAAAATGTGTTTTTCAGGTTTCTGATAAAAACAACGTTGCCCGGGATTAGATAAGTGCCCGGTTGGCCACAGGCTTGCCACATATCACATTGGGAAGTATCTTCGGCTAATCGTGGGTGCACTGGTTGTACCTCTGTCTACCTCTTCGGGAATACCGGCGTGAAGATACCAGTATTAAATAATACGATAATTGGTTTAGCCTCTTTAAAGAAAAGACCATCGCAGTGCAGTAAAAGGTGAAATGTCTTTAAGATACTGCCCTAAGCTGAACCACAGAATAAAGACTAACAGAAGTCAATGTCACATACATGTAATATTCGAGCATACAACACAAACAACACAGACGGACAGTTTGTTCCGCACACACACAAACAGGCCCGAACCAGTCCGAGATATCGCGTCCGTGAGAGGTGTCTATGTGTGCGTTGCTCGAATATCACATATATGTAGATTGACTACTGAGTGCTAAGTGTGAGTTTTTCTTTTCGCATTCGATCGTGAGCGCGTTTCGAGTTTACTAGGAATTTGTATGTGATTTGTACAGCGCCACCTAGTGGTAAACTGGTTTCTCACGTTTGTACGGTCAACAGTAACGGTCATTTGGACCAACTGATTTTCATTTCGAAAAAAACGGAAAGATTTCCAAATCTGTCATTACTATCGTGACCGCTGGGTGGTAATAGTTACGCAACGTCTCAACCGGATTTGATTTTACCGATATAATATGTTTTTTCAGCCCCAATAACGTCAACACGTGTCACTGTCATGTTCCAGTTTAGAAGGAAAGGTAGCCGGTAAACATAATACGCATGTGGTATTACCATTTCGCTCCTTAGCAATGTACCATTAAGTTTCGTCTCTATAGTATTGGTTATTTCTTGCCATCAGGAAAGCCATCTGCGTGTTTATTATCCTATGAAATACAAAAAGAGAAACTTACAAATATAGATGTAAGTATATAAAGTCCTTCCTTTCCGTCGCGTAAAATGACCGGTTTTTTTAAATAATTTTATAAGCAGATTGGTCTCCTGATGGACTTGTCAAACATCGCCTATAGACACCAAAGATGTTAATGGTGCATTGCTATCTTGTGGTGCGATCTAATGCCACGTGCATAAGTTTACCGTCTACCTTACACTCCAAACCGAAATACGACAGTGACAAGCGCTGACGCTATTGCGGCAGGATTAGGTAAGACGTTGGTACCAGACCCGGGCGAGACAATACAGAACTCTACCACCTAGTAGTCACGATGTTAGTGACTCATATAGCCAATCCGTCGCCTTTTATGATCTGCCTGGTGGCAATTACCCTATTCTTCAAAGGAACCCGGGACCAACACGGGAAATTTCTCATTGATCTAGCACTATCGACTTTAGGTCCTGGGCTAAAGTCACGGATTGGACAATTCGTACTGAATTCATTTCTAAGTTTTCCAGTTTTTCTCATAAACAATTTGCCTAATAATGAGTATGTGAACGATTTAGCCAACTGTTACAACTTGGTACTTGAATATCGTTGGCTAATCATGGTTGCACTATAGTATTAGGTGCTCTGCCTACATTTTTGATTTCAGTATGGCATACATTTAATTGATTAAAATCAGAAGAGAGAGAGAGTTTTACCGCGGGCTTAGAAATTCAATCCGTGCTACATCGCTTCGAAGTTATTTTTATAAAAATTTCAATAAGATTACAAAAAAAACTACGTCACGTAGAAAATGGAAAATATCTTCATTGGGAATCTATTAGACGCGAGGAACGTGAGACGTTTAAACGTATATAATTTGAAGATGGATTGATTCACTTGAATCTGTGCCGAGCCAAACATAATACGAAATATAAAACAGTCTTATTAATAGATGTATATGAAAAAATAGTTTCAATCAAAAATATTATTATTTAATACACCAAGCCAGTTATTTTATTGTTTTTGTTTTTAACCTTTCCTTGTTACTTAGGTTGGTTGGAAGATATATCTGTTAGAGATAAACTCGCCCATTGTATTTTTTAGTGATTTTTTTTTTTTATATTATAAGATAGCAAACAAGCAGATGGGTCTCCTGATGGAAAGAGTCAACCATCGCCTATAGACACCAAAGATGTTAATGGTGCGTTGCTATCTTGTGGCGAGGTCTAATGCCACATGCATAAGTTTACCGGCTACCTTACCCTCCAAACCGGAACACGACAGCGACAAGCGCTGACGCTATTGCGGCAGGAATAGGTAAGGCGGTGGTACCAGACCCGGGCGAGACAATGCAGAACTCTACCACCTAGTAGCCACGATGGTAGTGACTCGATAGCCAATCGGTCGCCTTTTACGACCTGCCTGGCAGAACGGCAGTTGGCCTATTCTACAAAGGAGGCCGGGACCAACACGGCGATTACTTTATACAATATATAATTAAATAAATAAGTTTACAATCAATTTGTGCTATTCCGAATTTGTTTGATGAATATTTAAGATATTCGTATTTAAACTTTTTCGAACTGAACTCAAATTCCGACTGGATCTTTGTCCGCAATAACTGAACTATTGTAGTTGATACCTGACTACGAACAGTTATTATTGTACTGCTGCGCAGTGCAGTGCTATGCTATAACCATCAAACATCAAAATAAATCAAAAGACACCTTTATGTGTTATCAAAATCAGATCATTATTTTAGATGCGCTTGAAACTTCTTACAATACGAGTACTTTTACATTCATTACCTTTTCTTCACCCTATATAATCGTGTAAAAATTACGAAAACACGATGAATATGTCGAGAGGATGTATTCCTTTTTATATCCTCATGTTAGAGGAGTACATCCATATAATCCATCAGAAATGAATACATCCTTATATCTAACAGGACTAGGCAGGATTAAATACGTGCAAATTAGATATAGGGCGAAAATAAATAAAAATGTAGAACTAATTGAACAAAAAAGTAAGTCCTTCAATAAGAGTTCTATTGTCAAAGTCGAAACGAAATTTATTATTCAGATATTCTTCTAGAGTACCGCATATTTGTAGTGGACAACATTTTGACAAAAAGTTTAGCTTATCGAGCATGCATTCGCTTGTGGTGCGAGAAGTAAAAAACACTAATGTGTGTTCTCAGTGTGTGGGCGCGTGTTCCATCCTTCCAGGAGCATATTTAGTGGGTTTTTTCAAATACCTGAGGCAGAATATATTAGTTTATATCTACGTAATGGATAATGGAATCAACGCCAACGAAATCTAAATAAACAATTAGTGTATTGGGTTAAATAATAATTTCTTATTTAAATGTATGTTTATATAATCTACATTAACGTTGGTAAAGTAAGTTTTTTAAGATTGTTAACTCAAATAACTGGACCGATTTCAACAATTCAAGATTAGATTTCATAAAATCGTCTGTGGAAAGCTACGTTATTCCGGAGTGTCATAGGCTACTTCTTTACCCGACTCAGCGAAAGGAAATAATGTTTTGGGTCATGCTAACAAAGTCACGGATAGAAGCTAGTATATTAAAAAGTGGATTTACATTAGTGAGAGTATTTTTTGGAAGCTAATGGGCCGAGTATTTGACGGAGACCATAAAACAATTTACTCTGGACATCAAATAAATTGAAAAGTACCCGTAAAATTTTGTTGACAAAACGCCTTGAGAATTAAATTTTATGTAGTCGGCTTTATATACATTTTAAACCTCGCTAAATTTACTACAGGAAACTTGCTCATGTGGTATTCAACACTTTATTTTCTTGTAGTATACAGTACTATTTACTATCTTCGGTAAAATTATTAATTAGATAGCGTCTAAAACGGCGTGTCTTTCCGAAATTATGAATGCAAGAAACCAAGATAAAACTAGTTGAACATGTCACAATCACATGATATACCTATATTTTTGTTAATAAATAAAATGTATATCTGTAATATACTACGCCTGTAGGCTCTGAATAAGAGTTAATTGGAAACAATCTATGTATCATAATACATAGATTGTTTCCAGTTAAATTATTTTTAAAATAATATTTGGTTTAACACATTCACTGATGATCCAAAAAATTTTTATCAGAAAGTCTTAAGTTGACCAAAGTTGGTTGTATCGAGTTGAATTCAATTATTGTGAAAGAACATCGACACACTTCGGTGCGTGAAATAAAAGAATTCATTTATCAAATAATCCTAATCTAGCATGCCTCTCATACGCCATATTGCCAGAATGCAGTGTGCTGACGTATGTACAAAATGCAGCAAGGCCCGAAGATTGAGTGATTTTTTAGGAAACACTAATAAAAAATGTTGCCAGTTGGCAGTTGCTGTTGCCTTGATTTTTTAGGAAACACTAATAAAAAATGTTGCCAGTTGGCAGTTGCTGTTGCCTTGATTTTTTAGGAAACACTAATAAAAAATGTTGCCTGTTGGCAGTTGCCTTTGCTTGAATCATAATAATTGGCACTAGGTATTGCACGCCGCGGCGCGCGCGGTCGCGCCGGTTATGCTTTATCATCGGTTGAAAGAAAATGTATGGCTCAACCAATTTTAATCACACTCAGTATTAAATTCATACACTAATTTATACTATCTATACTTAATATTATAAAATTATAGAGTTTGTTTGTTTGGTTCTACGCGGTAATCTCGAAAACTACTGAACCGATTTGAATAATTCTTTTTGAGTTGGATAGCCTGTTTATCGAGGAAGGTTATAGGCTATATAACATCTTCCTACGACCAGTAGGAGAGGAATAAACAAAGTCCGAGGGACGAAGTTGGAATTATAAAGAGAAACCTTAATTCTCCAAAGTCTGTATAACTTTAAGCCTTTGAATAGAGTTAATTACTCTAAAAAATCTCGTTGAAAAAAAAATTGATAGCCATCAGTTGATTATTTTATGTCTGTAAACACAAATAGGTTGGCTTTATGAATGCACTTTATTTTATTATCAATACTAGCTGTTGCCCGCAACTTCGTCCGCGCAGACTTTATTTACTCCGCACAGCTCCTCCCCCGTAGGTGATAGCGAGATAATATGTAGCCTATATGTTGACCCGTAGGCGTATCATCTAACGTTTGCATTTCGCCAGCGATCAGCGATGACTTAAACGTAATAAAAAAATCATCAAAAACGTCGCCAATTGCTTGCTGGTCACTAGATGCACTTTTTGCAATGTCACAGCATCAAAACTAACCAAGCGGCAATGACCACCACTAATGTACAAGGCTGTTATGTGTCTTGCAATAACTAAACAATCACGATAATTTCGCATCGCGAGTTACGTGATCACCCCGCCGATCTGTTAGTAATATTCATGCAAAATTTGAAGTAAATCCATGCAGTACTTTTTGAGTTTACCCCGGACATACATTGACGTTATTACGATTTTATTATATTTATATAGATATATGTATTGATAATAGATTATCTAATCTACTCAGAATAGATCCCTATTGAAAATTACTTTATCCGGATCTGTTTTTTTTTTATAATAAATAATTTTAAGAAAAAAAAAACGCTGCGGCGTGCACTTTTGGATTTTCCAAACTTTTCTGTCCTCATAGTAATGACAAATTTCTATGTTCATTTTTCGAACCATCTTTGGTTTGTATGTGAAAGTCACCAATGAAAGTCACGCATTACGGCGTCTTTATTACTGAAGATTTTATTGTTTTATGGATGTTGAAAGGAATGTTACGTCGACAATAAAGAAGTCTTAAATGATTTGACAGCTATTTATTGCTTAAGACTCCAATAATTCATTGGGCTGCTATCGAAAATATTAAATTATTTTCAGGTAAAGTGAAGAGGTGATAACGGCACGAGTTTTTGATCGTTTTAGCCGCCAATATTTATAGTTTATAATATGACTAGCTGTTGCCAGCGACTTCGTCCGCGCGGACTTCGTTTACTCCGCACAGCACCTGGCCGCTAGGTGATAGCGTGATAATATGCAGCCTATATGTTGACCCGACCTGTTAGTAATATTCATGCAAAATTTGAAGTAAATCCATGCAGTACTTTTTGAGTTTACCCCGGACATACATACAGATAAACAAACAAAAATTCTAAAAACTATATTTTTGGCTTCGATATCGATTGTAGATCACGCCCCAAGTATTCTTTTAAAAAAATATTTAATGTACAGTTTTGACTTTCCTACGATTTTATTATATGTATAGATGTAGATAGTCTATGAGACTGATTCATTTGTTTACTTCACTAATAGGTGGTCTAATGGTTTTGTTGTGCTATTGTAATTGTGTATATTAACGTTTCATTGTATATATATGTTCCCTTTGTTGGTCCGGATTTCCTTTGAAGAATAGTCCATCTGCCTTTCTACCACGCAGTTGTAAGTGAGAAATGATTGTCTATGCTAGTCACTACCATGTTTGGCATTAACACCCTGCCACAACGTTATCAAGGCACAATTAATATCTTTAGTATCTGTTGGTGATGGTTGTCTCTTTCCACCAGGAGAGCCATCTGCTTGTTTGCTTTCTTGCGATATAAAAAAAATTTTCTTATCCGTAAAAATTGTTTTAAATAGTGTTTGATAACTATTTGGTTAAAACTTTGCTCCTTAATTTGTTGCTGTAGATGACACAGTTGCTCCTTATAATTTGAATTCTAAATAAAATTTAACAATAAAACATGCAAAAATATTCCACATAAATAAAAACAAACTAAATTTTCATGCAATATGCTAATCCTACAATTTAAACAAGCAGTTCTTGCAAGTTTTTCAGAAACAGCTTCAACGATTTTGATGAAATTTTATATTTAGATATTTTTAAGTATCTAAATATTTTTTTTATATTTAAAAAAAACACATATTTTTAAATATCTAAGTCGATCTAGGTATGACACCTACCTACCTCCATGATAATCCATTTTCATATAAAAAATATCATCCAGCTAGTTTTATTTATCTGTGTATATGTAAATGTAATTTTCGTACAATGTGCTAATTTTATTTGTAGTTCTTATGGTTTCCATGATCGATATTGTGTCGGAAAATACATTGTGTACAGTTTTTATTAAATGGTCAAAATTTTTCGTGCAAATCACCAATTTTTATTTCTTACGTTATAGCGAACATTAACAAAATATTTCCAGTGATGACCACATCAATAAATGCCATTTAATTTTAATGTATACAAAGTATATTATACATTCGTATGTACCTAACTAAAAGTCTTAATAGGCAATTAACTCCACCTGTCGTCGTTATAATTTAAATGGCTAAAATTATTCGTTCTACATTATTAAACATCGACATTTATTTCAATGTTGAAGTTTATCTGTAATTGTTATCAATGTTTTATTTTTATTAGACTCTCAATTTATTTTGACTTCGCAATAATTCATTGATTATACTAAAACATGTTGAAAGATAAGGAGATGACGCAGTTGAACGAATGCTACGCCTATAACTGTACAGTGTAGAGTGTAGATTAATGACAATTTTATACGATGAATTACAAAAATAGAATTATTTAATTTCGGTAAAGATGATTTAGTAATAGAAATATCGAAATTAAACAATTCTATTTATGTAACTCATCGTATAAAATTGTCATTAATCTATACTATAAAGATAGTTTAGTTATAGAAATAATGAAATTAAATAATTCTATTTTTGTTATTCATTGATTAAAATTGTTATTAATGTATACTGTAAAGATAATTTAATAATAGAAATATCGAAATTAAATATTTCTATTTTTGTAATTAATTGTATAAAAATGTTATCTATACTGTACAGTTACAGTAACGATTAAAATCAAAAACTACTGGTGCGATCATTAAAATTATTTTGCTATTGGAAAGGTTCACTATCCAAGAGTTACATTGGCTACTTTTTAACTGATTGACCAAAAGGAAGTAATGATTTTGGGTCACGTGAATGAAGTCACGAGTAACGGATAGTCTGATATGAAACCCGTATTTCGAGACGTTATTCAGATCACATATCAACTGAGACTAGTTTTGAGGTTAAAGAAGTGATCAGTGGAGTAGAACTACAACATCGAATTCAATTAGGTACCCTGTTCCTACAACCTGTATCAAATTTTATACGAGATCACCTTGCTGCCGCCTCTGTGGTCTAGTGGTCCAGCTTTGGCGTTGACCACATGAGGTCCCGGGTTCGATTCCCGGGTCGGGCACATAAAAAAAAAGTGTTTTTTCAGTTTTCTGAGAAACACAAAGTTGCCCGGGATTGGAAAGTGCCCGGTTGGCGATAGGCTTGCCACCTATCACATTGTGGGACCAAGTATCTTCGGCTAATCGTGGGTGCACTTGTATCTCTGCCTACCCCTTCGGGGATATGGGCGTGAAGATACTTTCTACCACCTTGCTATCCTACTTTAGGTCGTAATATTCCATCCATACTAATATTATAAATACGAAAGTCTGTCTGTCTGTCTGTTATGCTTTCACGGCTAAACCGCTGAACCGATTTTCATGAAATTTGGCATGGAAGTATTTGAAGATCCGGGGTCAAACATAGACTATTTTTTTTTTCAAAAATCAGTCCCTGGAGGGCTGAAATAGGGGATGAAATTTTTATTAAAAGCTATTTGGATGACTTATTAATATATACTCGCGGGCGAAGTTGCGCGGGTCAGCTAGTATCTTATAAAGTCTAAACTGATGAACCATTTTGATAAAATTTGCACTGTTCTCTAAGTAGAGTAAATATATATGGAAATTAAAAAACCGCAATCCGATTAAAATATATGCATACTAACATAATACATGCTACGATAAAATTTTGTACGAATATATTTATTTGGAAACCTGAATAGTATCAGGTCATTCGTGAATACTGAATTTATTGCAGTTCCAATAATTATGCGTGTCGAATTGATAACAACTTTTTTAATCTTGTTTAAGAATTATTATTGGTGAACTTTGCCACAAATTACGTTCTATGTTTATCTATATATACTAGCTGTTGCCCGCAAATTCGTCCGGGTGGACTTCGTTTACTCTGCACAGCTCCTCCCCCGTAGGTGATAGCGTGATAATATGTAGCCTATATGTTGACCCCACCTATTAGTAATATTCATGCAAAATTTGAAGTAAATCCATGCAGTACTTTTTGAGTTTACCCGGACATACATACAGACAAACAGACAAAAATTCTAAAAACTATATTTTTGGCTTCGATATCGATTGTAGATCACGCCCAAGTATTTATTGTTTTAAAAAAATATTTAATGTACAGTTTTGTCTTTCCTACGATTTTATTATATGTATAGATTACGTGAAGGATAAACTTTGGACCCTTTTTAAGACAATGTGGTAATGGTGGTGGAGTATGAAGTTTGGCACATTTAAAGTTTACATTTCAGAGGAAGGCAGAAACTATATATTTTTAAATAATATGCCTTAAAAATACATTAATAAATAAAATAAAATAAACACAACACAAACACTGGTGTGACAATCATGATAATATACACACATGTATAATATTTTCTTTCCGGCTGAAGTCAGTTCCCAAAGATAAAGGAGATTTGTTGTTTTTTTCTATGGTCGAATTTCGGCCACAGGCGACCGCTAGTATATATAAAATCATGTTTTTTTTGCGCACGTTATTATGCCATCAGGGTACTTCTCATCCAGAAAAAAACCATGTGGTGTAGTGGGACCAGATAAGAACGAAATTCCTTATTATAAGAAAATTTCGCTTTTTTTTTAACGTTACGGACATTTTTTGCCCGGGCCCCTCTCTCTCTCTCTATCTATCCTCAGGAACAGTACTTTTGACGCAAAAAAACCTTTGACTTAGCCGAAGCCGCAAGCTAAAGCTAAGTAGCTATAAATTACAAACCAAAGCCCGGGTATTATAGGAAATAAATGGAAGAAGTAATTATACTAAAGGCTGAAGCGCTCCGAAGTAGATTGTATCTACTGATATTCAACTAATAGATCAGATTTTATCGGATCAAATTAATTGCATTTTGTAATGTTTCAATTTCACATACCTTATCTAGACGCTATTAATGCTTATCAAAAAGATATGTTTGAAGTGGAAATATTGTACAATTACTTGGTTTTTGTAATATCGCGTCGGAATTAATTATTTTTTCATTGTGTGATTAATATTGCTATATTATGCTGATATGATTTTTTTAATGTCACAGAAACGGATATGCTTTTAGAACAATGACTCGCGCATTTATGGTCGCGAAATAACTGGATGTTGGTCCACTGGTTGCAGAGGAGTAGCTGGCATGGATTTCATCCGGTGCGGTCATTGACGATCAATTGTACCAACACTGTCTTAGCTTAGAAACACCTATGTAGTATGCGGTCACCTTTTGTCTTAAATAAAAAGAATGTGACAGAAAGTCGCTAAAGACTGTCCTAAACTAAAGGCCCGTTTTCACTTTGATTAGCACGAGTGTGAGTGTTTAATGCAGGTGCTTAGTATTAAGACAAAAATACGGGAATGCAGTCGTTGATCAGTGCGAGTGATAAGTAATCAACATCTCTTATATATATATATATATATATATATATATACTACATATACTACATAACTCATTATATATATATATATATATATATATATATATATATATATATATATATATATATATATATATATATATATATATATATATATATATATATATATATCTTGCTAAAACTCGAGAACGGCTGGACTGGTTTGGCTAATTTTGGTTTTAAAATATTCATGGAGGTTCAGGTTAAGTTTAAAAAGTAAAAAATGTAGAAAAAAAAACCGGGAAAGTAGACACAAAATTAGCAGAACAACGTTTGCCGGATCAGCTACTTTATAATAAAGAGTAAAGGATTGTGTTTTTGTTTGTTTATTACGATTGATTTAAAAAAAAATTCACCTTTAGAAAACTACGTTATCTATCTAGGAGTGACATATGCTCTTTTTTTACTCGACTGAACCAAAGGATGTACCGATTTTTGTCACGCGAATGAAGTCGCGAGTAACTGCTAATATTTTTATACTTAAAGAATGTTAGCTATTAAGTAATCTATTTAACGACAAATTAAGATCTTACTTGATAGTCTCACTCAATCAATACCATAATAGTTTGGAAGTAAGTTACGACATTAAATATTCTCGTAGCCTGGAGACGGTAGTTAGTGTCATGATCGCATGCAATCAAAGAGCGGTTAGCGTCCCGCGTCCTAGCAATTTCCTTGAACCAGGCAAACGGCTCTCCCGACCACCTCCGCTTTTTACTCGCGCTCAACGAACTTCCTGTTCTATTATCTGAATTGTCAAACGAGAACAAAAACCTTTACTGTATTGTCTGTTCGCGACGTATTTAATGTTTTGTACTAAATTATTGAAGGCTTTGTCGATCGAGTGGATAACGACCTTGACTATGTAATCGACGGTACTGGACATCGAATCCTAAGAAGCGTTTTTGCATTGTGTGTTGCATTTTTGAAATGAAACCTGTATAGCCACATTAAAAGGGTATTTATTTTATTAACTATTTATAATACAAAATTTATAGTTTTGCGATAGCATGAATTTGGAAATTTGGATGTGTATTGTATTGCATTTGTTTACTTTTTATGCAATTATAAGGATGGAAGGATATAACCATCACATATAGACATATTCTACCATATTGTGGTGTGTAAATATTTAAAAATATTCATTTTATATTATTAAATTTAAAAATTTTGTGAGTCGATTTTTTAGAATTACTAATTCATCGGAAGGCGGCCTCACACTGAGAAAATCAGATTGCTTTAAATTGCATTATATTTAAGATAAAACATAAAAAAGACTACGAAAAATTATATAAGTTCAGCGAATTGTTAACGATTCTACGAGTATACATTTACGAAGGTAAATTTTGTGTTAAAACAATACTGTATTATTTTGCTAACAAATGTACTGTTTATTCAAATGCGTTTAATAATAATAGGTTGTGAGGTAGTGCTAGCCTAAATTCCTAGCTATAAAGGTATCCGTGCTAATGAGATGGTAGATTGTTTCGCAAGGCAAGACTTTGATATAGGGCCTACCGGTTACTTGAACAATATTTACAGTTCACGTTTTTATATACTTTCAATAAGATTAAACGAAATTTATAAACAAGAACCGTCATCATCAAGACATGTGTGGATCATTTCTAATCTTCATGTTATTTGCATAGAGGTATACGTAAAGTATGTGATGAAAGAACCATAAAATTGTGATAAGAGGCATAAAATTGCTTTAAATTTTAAACCTGTTTTATACATTTTAAAATTATGCGCCCAACTGAATATACGTAGAGCAGGCGAGCCAAGCAAAAAATCACCTGTTCATAGAGAGAGAAATAAAATGAATTTGGCGCTCGTTTCTCTTTTTAAAAACGAAAGAGCGCGCCTGAATTACAGGAGAAGCCAATCAGATATGATTACCTAATTCATATGCTTCATATAATTTAAACACCTATACAAAATGAATGTTATATTCTATCTATATGGTTATCTCTATGGTTATTTCTACCTTTCATGGGTTTGATAAAAAGAAAATTTGTTAATATCGAATCGATTTTCCCCAAACTTAAATGGTATCAGGATACCATTTAAGTTTGGGGAACCACCATCTATTACGAAATATTTTAATTAATATATTAATAAATTCTTAATATAAATTAAACTAAATAATATAGTCATGAGGATTCCTTTACAAAGAAGTTTGAATAAACCGAACGTCAAAAGACACCACGGTTTACCTAATGCACCGTATTGTCGATAGAGGAGCCGGATGGTGCTCCCCATCATTGACTTATAACGACCATCATGTGTTTAAAACAATAACCAGTTTTACTTGGTTTTTCTAAAGGCACTGGGGTGTTCACAAATAGACCAGACTCCAGGCTTTCCAAAAAAACCTCGGTAAATATTTTACCAGACACGAATGTCGAACCCGGAATACCATGATCAATAAACCATGAGGTATAAATTCACTTGTCCTACTATTTGTATACTTGATTTAGGTAACACCGAACTAGGGCTTTTTGAAGAATAACTCACTTTTGAAGATAGAAAATTTACCTCCTGCTAGGTAATTCGTAAAAGACGAACGATTGTCTAAACTTGTCACTAAAATCGTGACTGATAGGTGGTAGAGTTTAGGTTCGACCGCCTTGCCAATTCCTGCTGTAATAATGTATGTACCCTTCCGTAATAACGTATGTACCCTTCCGTAATAACGTATGTACCCTTCCGTAATAACGTATGTACCCTTCCGTAATAACGTATGTACAATTCCGTAATAACGTCTGTATCAAATTCGTGTGTTTTGGACGATAGGGTAGCCGATAAAATAAATGTGGTATTTCAACGAGCCAAATGGATGGCAACCAACCATTAATATACGAGTCACTACCGTCGTGGTTACTGGGTGGTAGAGTGCTGCATTGTCTCGCCCGGGTCTGGTATCATCGCCTTACCTATTCCTACCGCAATAGTGTCAATGCTTGTCATTGTCGTGTTCCGGTTTAGGTTCGAGGGTAAGGTAGCCGGTAAACTTATGCATGTGGCAGTAGACTTCGCCACAAGATAGCAACGCACAATTAACACCATGGTATCTATCATGGAAGCTTCCATGGTATCTATAGACGATGGTTGACTCTTTCCATCAGGAGACCCATCTGCTTGTTTGATGTCTTATGATATTAAATAAAACATCTATATTGTCATTAACATTAAATAAATACTTTGGCCATGGATGTCTCTTTCATTGAGAGAACAATTTGCTTGTTCGCTAAAAATGCGATAGAGAGTCACAAAGTGAAATATTATCTGCTTCACGTTATTTCTGATTTATACTTATTTTAATCTAGGTACATTTAAGACCGAACAATAGGGACATTTCCTTTATTACCGGCGTCTGTCCAAGTCTGTCACAAAGTCAGAATCCATATTTTATTGAATGGTAAACACGATTTTCAAATTCATTTTTGCCGTAAAGTGCCTGGAGGAGAATTTTATTTTAATGTTTTCCAAGTTACAAAAGCTACATAAAACCGCCAAGTGGTTTTAAACAACAGTTTAAAATCGAGTTTAGGAGTTAAAGAATGCTTTCATGATATGGCAATGTTTTATGGACCCTCCTAGCTTCAACAATGTACCAGGTTACCAACAAAGCAAAGCGTTTATAATACCGGTTTTAAAATTTAATACCGCAATTTTAACAGCGTCTTCGCACGCGAGTGGTAACTGACAACAGATGTTCTACAACTTGTATAATATGTAGCGTTCTCTGACATTGTCGAGTTATTTTCATATGTGCTTGTATTTCATGTACTTGGCTGCTGAGATTTTGTTCGTAGGTGTTTTGGTAAAAACACATTTTTTGCGTATTAGAGTGAGTATACGTGTTTATTATAGCTGGCTTAAAACAGCTTTGCAAACATACATTTGCAAATTTCCAAATGTTAAAACCCAATTTATGTTAGATACTATTCACAACAAAATGAATGTAAATTCATTATAGGTATTCACAGAATGAAATTTTTACAAACCCATCCTTAATTTATGAAGCATAGTTATATTCGTCACGATAATTATACCTACATTCGTCGCATGTTATTAAGTATCGAACTAAACAATTTCCATTCCACACAATGTAATTTTTAAAAAGTAATTTTATAATATTTTAGTATTAAAATTAAATTTTTAATACTAAAAGATTATACCAGAACTTGTATATAGCCGAACATTAACGAAACGGTGTTTTGAAAGAGTATTTAACAGTATTAATGTACAGTTTAGTTAATAATTACATTTTAATTATTTAATGAACGCTGTGTCAGCCACACGCCGACACATGGACGGGCTGCGGCTTCCGCCAAATGTGCTACTAATTACGTGGCCTCACTTCGAACTAATCACCTTCACCAGTAATTAATCGCTCGCTCTATTTTCGATTACCATTAAATAAATACTTTGATGTTACGTTTGTGTAGCTCTCAGCTTTGACGAAGTCCTAGTAAGAATATCGTTTAATATTCTTCTCTTGGAATGTTTCTCATGTCTATAATTGTATTTTGAAGCCAAGCGGTTTCGCTTATACAGTTATGTTTTAATCACATAAATATTAACTAAAAGCCCTGATGATGCTGTATTATAAAAGCGTTTGGTCTTTAAATAAGAATACTGATTTTTTGAAACAGTAGAAACATTAATCTAGAAAAATCTTTATATAATGCAGATTTTACCAAGTGCCGACGATGGACGTATAAATTAATACAGTTTAATTATATGGACATATAAATTATTACATAATTATGAATATGTAACTAACTTTAAGTTATTTTTTTAATTAAAGGAGTTTTAAGCAATTTATTAAAATAAGATATTGACCCATTTCTATCAACTACGATAGCTCCTAAATGCCGGTAAAATGGAGTACAAGTAAAAGTGGTTAAATGGGAATGAAATGAAATGTAATTCACACTTAACAGGCACTTTCACACACAACGCGGTCATGAAAATTGCTATATGTAAGTACATGTAATAAATAATAATCTATATCAAGACAACACGCAAGCTATTCGATCCCGGAAATTACTTGTTCCCATGGGATCCAAAAAATATTGCACGAACGCTGCCAAATTTTTTATTATATAAGAATAGATTTAGCCCCCGACTTTGCACACGTTCGAAGCTGTTTTTTTCCCCTCGAGTCTGAAATGAAAGGTAACCTTTACCTTTTCTGTATCCCTGACGTGTATGTAAAAGAGAGCTCATAGATTAGAAGTGATACGAAAGCTGCTCAGCAACGTGAGAACCGGCTATCGGTAGCACGTAAGACGTCACAACGACTTCGTTCAATGACTGAGCGTAATTTTATAACCACCATAAGTCAATACGCTGAAGTGGCATGTACAATCTGTAAGAAATTATTATATCTAAAACAACAGACGTCATTAGTCACAGCACATTTTAATTTCTTTCCGGAGCAGCTACCGTTGCTCGACTACCATGAAAAAAAAAAAGTTCCTTCACAGGCCTACTGGAACAACGTGGAAGTTATATCTTTACCTCCTGAACTGATTGACTGACAGACGTAGAACGATGACTTTTGTCAAGAGTATTTCCTTTTATTTTATAACTAGTTACCAACCGCACCAAAATGCTCGTCAACACGAATCAAATAAGCCCAAACTCGATAGAGTTGTGTCATTTAATTACTGAGCTCCTATGGCCACCTTCTGGCTTTATCATTGGACCTTGGAGGATCCTAGTTACCACCAAACACCAAAGTGCTCGTCAACACGAATCAAACGAGCCCAAACTCGATAGAGTTGTGTCATTTAATTATTGAGCTCCTATGGCCAGCTTCTGGCTTCATCATCGGACCTTGGAGGATCCTAGTTACCACCAAGCACCATAGTACTCGTCAACACGAATCAAACGAGCCCAAACTCGATAGAGTTGTGTCATATAATTACTGAGCTCCTATGGCCAGCTTCTGGTTTCATCATCGGAACTTCGAGGATCCTAGTTACCACCAAGCACCATAGTGCTCGTCAACATGAATCAAACGGGCCCAAACTCGATAGATTTGTGTCATTTAATTACTGAGTTCCTATGGCCAACTTCTGGCTTCATCATCGGACCTTGGAGGATCCTAGTTACCACCAATCACCTAAGTGTTCGTCAACACAAATCAAACGAGCCCAAATTTGATAGAGTTGTGTCACTTAATTACTGAGCTCCTATGGCCACCTTCTGGTTTCATCATCGAACCTTGGAGGATCCTAGTTACCACCAAGCACCTAAGTGCTCGTCAACACAAATCAAACGAGCCCAAACTCGATAGAGTTGTGTCATTTAATCACTGAGCTCCTATGGCCACCTTCTGGCTTCATCATCGGACCTTGGAGGATCCTAGTTACTACCAAGCACCATAGTGCTCGACAACACGAATCAAACGAACCCAAACTCGATAGAGTTGTGTCATTTAATTACTAATCTCCTATGGCCACTTTCCGACTTCATCATCGGACCCTGGAGGATCCTAGTTACCACCAAGCACCTAAATGCTCGTCAAGACGAATCAGACGAGCCCAAACTCGATAGAATCTTGTCATTAACCGATTTTTAACCATTTAATTACTGAGTTCCTGTAGTCACTTTCCGATTCCATCATCAGATCAGCTCTATGCAATAATAAGTTTTCATTGTCATCAAATTTACATATGTATACAAAATTTCAGCTCAATCGGTAACCGGGAAGTGGATCAAATTTACTTGAGAGATTTGAATTCAGACATCGGGATAGGCAAAATAACTAGAAAAATGCTTATAAAATAAAAACTACTGGGCCTATCTGAATCAAATTTTTATGGGACAAATTCGAAACCATTTCGCATCAAACAAAAAAAAATCACGTAAATCGGTTTAGAAACCTCGGAGAAATCGGTGTACATACATAAAAAAAATATACCGGCCGAATTGAGAACCTCCTCCTTTTTTCAAGTCGGTTAAAAAAGGAGGACCACCTCTGTGAATAGAAGTGTCCATCACAAAGCGTCAAACAGTGGTCTCGTCACCGCTGTAAAATAATTTTTAGAAAGAAAGTAGTAAAATTAATTATATATTGCTATTTAATTTTATTTATCAAAATATTTTAGATCATTTGTCCAATAACATACTATTATGATAAATCTAAATATGTACAACAAAACTGACAACTCGTATTGCAAAATGTCAGTAATTTATAAAAAGTCAAAATATTATTAGGGCGAGCGAAGCGAGCCCTACTCTAGGCCACTTTCTATGCACTTTTGTGGTACATTTTACTGAAAAAGTATCGCACTTTTAGGTTTGAGCTTTGATGTGGTGGTTTAAATTCATGTCTAGATATGTTATCTACCATTAAAATGCTATTTCATAAACTAAAAAAATAGAAGATACAATTTGTATTAGAATTTTATTACTGCTAACGCCATCTATTATAACACTAACGAGTTAAAATGCTACAAAGCTTCACTAGGCGACGATTTGTGCCCTTTAGTGGTACATTTTACTGAAAAAATATCGCACTTTTAGGTTTAAGCTTTGGCGTGGTAGTTTTATTTCATTTAATTCGTTTTCATTCACTCCATTTTAATACAATATTAATCTATTAAAACACTTGTACTTTTTAACTTTCCACTACGTATGTAGGTAGGGAGGTTACTGATTTTGCTCCGATTTTCAAAAATGGAGTTTTCACCATATGTCCACGTTTTGTGGTCTTAGGAACCATTTTCGACTATTTTCGCGATGACGTCGGTATGTCTGTATGTGTGTGTGTGTGTGTGTGTGTGTGTGTGTGTGTGTGTGTGTGTGTGTGTGTGTCATAAGTTTTCAAAGTCAACAAGTCATAAGTTTTGAACGCCTCGACCGATCGAAACGCGGTTGATAGCATTCGATTGGATTCCGCTCAACTTATACTTCCTGAAAATTTGAACCAAATGGGCCCAAGAGATTTTGAGAAATTTTGAAAAAACCCAAAAAAAAATTGTGGCGAAACAAATTTTTTTTAAATAACTTCCAAATCAATGTAGCGATTGAGTACAAAAACTAATCTCTATTCCTCAAAAAATTACGTCTAATGCATAAATAGCCTCAAAATCAATTTATTCGTTTGGAAGTAATCGTTGACGAAAATTTGAAAAAAGTGTTTTTTCGACATAACTTCGAAATATTTCAAACAATCATTTTTTGGTATTCTACGATATTTTAGCACTAAAAAAATTACGTCGAATTCCCTTTTAAAAATCAAAACCGAACCTTATTTTCAAAAGTTACAGCTTTTCAAATATTAAAATTACGTTTTCTTTAGCAAAGTTACTTAATATTTTTGAAATAACTTTCAGGCTAATATACCGATTGACTTCAAAAT